>KN477770.1:0-60059 GCA_000787095.1 Periophthalmodon schlosseri
CTAGAATCTCAAAACCACCAACTGTTTGTGGTATTTCAAATGTATTATAATACTAACCCCGTAAGAGCTGCAACGATCATCTGCTGAGAGCGATATCTCCTGTCTCGATGTATATTTTATGTTTAAGTACTTTTCTTTATTTTGATTCTTTGATTCTTTGATTCTTCAGCCCCGAGAGCCTGTGTTGTCGTGTTTAGGGGAGAAAGCCCCTACGTTTGTCCCACTGTCTGAGCCGACGATCTGCATGACCTGTACCTCAGAGTTCAGCCTGACCTCTGCACGACAACACTGCCACAGCTGTGGGAGGGTACGCCACCTTTACTATATGTGGTGGAAGAAGTAGTCAGTTTTCTTACTTAAGTAAAAGTACAGATACCGGAGCAGAGATACTCAAGTAAAAGTAAAACATGAAAAATCTGTTTAAGTAAAAGTATTAAAGTCCACATTTAAAAATGTACTTAAAGAGTAAAAAGTAAAAGTATTTCTTGCAGATTTTGAGCTCTAATGAAGCTTTAAATTTAGTGATTTTGATAAAGGTTTCTGTTGAATTTTGTTCAACAGAAACAATTGAATCAATCCTTAGCTGTTTGCTCAAATTATGAACATGTTAAAACTAAACCCCTCAGCTTTTTTAGCAGGTCTCAGAAAATAATAAAAAAAATACTTTCACTTTTCAGTTCTGTTCAAAAATGTAGTGGAGTAGAAAGTGCAGATACCTGCGCTCAAATGTAGTGAAATAAAATCCACTTTAAATCTACTTAAGTAAAGTACAGATACTCAAAATGTATACTTAAGTACAATACTTTTACTTTTACTTGATCAACAACTTGGGTCAACAAATGGGTCTCTTGACCTGGGCACCATAGCCTTAGTTGTCCAAAATTGAACTCTCTCACTATTAATTTATATTAGACGGGGGCCCATGTGAGGTTTCTTGCCCTGGACCCCCAAATTTCTGTTGACGGGCCTGGGAAAACTCATTCATTCATAATATCATGTTTCAGGTTGTGTGCAGAAACTGCTCCAAAAACCGGTTTCCCCTGAAGTACATGAGGTATCGAATGGCCAAAGTGTGTGATCACTGCTACAGCGAGCTGAAGAAGAGAGGTGAGAGTAACACACATTTAAACCTAGAATCGATAATAATCAATAAATCAGGAATAAATAAAAACATTCTTGGACATCATAGAGCTTGAGATCGAATGTCTAAAACTCGAGATACATTAAGGAAAAAACTATGTAAAAAAGTAAACAAAAGAACCATGGAACAACCGGATAAGCTGCCGGGCCACTACTGGTAAATACATGTTTCAGTGCCTTTGAATTAACACTGTCTTCATTGGTTTAATATCAGGCTAAATGAAAATTCTATGAGATGAGATGAAACAGTCCCAAGATCTATTATTGATTTAGAGATATGTCATTTTACAAGCGTCTCAAAACACTACTGTAGTCTAATAATTATTCCCTTTACACACTGATGGTGATGGGCTTCTAATGATACTAACTGATTAACCATCAAGCACACACTGCATTAAACCAAGGCAAGGTATGTGAAGTGTCTTGCTTAAGGGCACAACGTTCTATTCAGAACTGGGCTAACCTATTAGACAACTTCTCTACCGCCTGAGGATTTGTTGTATTCATGGGTTTCAGCTTCCTGCTATCCATGAGTTTCAGAATAATAAAAAAGGACAGTTGCTATAGTGATTAACAATAGAATATTATATCTTTTGAATGGGAATAAGTCCTCAAAATGTTATATATCACAGAAAGCTGAAACCCATGAAGGTGATATTTCGAGGACTTGTCACCGTTGAAAAGTGTAATATTCTGTTTTTAAATTTTAATAATTCCGAAAGCCGTGAACTGTATATATCAGCCTTAAATGTGAACCTTGACCTCCAGGTGAAGACACAGCCCCAGGAGCAGGCAGCCCTCGGTCGCCTCGCGGTCGCCCCCTGTCTGCAGTGTTTCAGAACATCCACGCCCCCAAACACCTGTGGAGACACCGCAGAGGAACGCTCTCATTCAACCAGGTCACACTCTCACACCTGTGTTCTATCTATTTATTTGTTTGCTGTTAACCTCCTTATGGTCGCCCTCAAAACCACAGGGCCACGAGGCAAAACTGTTCTACTTAAAAAAAAACATCTATGCTCAGGGACGTTTAAAGGTGCACTATGTAACTTTTCGGATGGGGGGGATCTTCATGGAGATATCATAGCTTTGCCTTAAATGTTCCACAGTATTGCATTAATCTTGCATTAATTCAATTAGAGGAAAAACTTTCAAATCTGATCCACAGAGCTGACAGTGACCTGGTGGTATCACATGTTTGTCTTCATAGTTATGTTTAATGCCATACTGTGGAACATTTTAGGCAAATTAATAGCTCTATGGGGAAAAGCAGGTGGTAATACTAGTCCAAGTTACATGTCTGGTCTGTGGAGAGGCGACCATATAGAAATACAAGTTTTCCTGTTTTTGTAGTATATTGATTGTTTTACATTTGAAATGATATTTTAAACCTAATAGTACAGATTTCATTGTCAGTAACAGTCTGTTGTGTGCGTGTTGTCCTCAGGTGATGGTGTGTGAGGAGGGCGCGCTCAGTGGAACTTTGCAGCGAAGTAAAGCAAAGAGGAACTGGAAACGCCTGTGGTTTCTGCTCAAAGACAAGGTGCTTTATACCTACAGAGCGCGAGAGGTGAGGGGGACACATCTCCCCTTAGACCTGAGAAAACTTACACTAGTGCTATTATATATTTAAAAGACTAGGCTACAAACATTATTGTATTATCTATTATTATTACTATTATCATAGTTGATCATAGTTATAGATCAAGTTACTTTGTCAGAGTTTTAAAACAGAAAACACACATAAAACACCATAGAACAGTGTTTCTCTCTTTTTTTTAAGTGTTTGTTTTATTTAGAAACAAACCTATTGATACTTTGCAGCTGGTGTCGTCAACATTCCTGGTGTGATGCTAACTGTAAGCACTGCTCTGTCTGAAGCTCTGTTAGACTTTAATCTGAGCTTTATTTTAACACAGTTTGACCATAAGGAACTGACTTAGTTGGAACTACAAGTGAGGTGATGTGTGCTCTTAAACAAATCTCTCACACATAAAATTACAGTCACAGGCTAGTTAGCATTAGCCAACAGTTTTTTCTGTTAGTCACACTCACCATTTTTGTGGAAAATCAAACACCTAAACAGGACCATGGACGCTCGTATTGATCACAGGCTCCTGAAAATGTGTTGTTTCAATCCATTTTGTGTTTTGTCTTGAATTTTCAGAAACGTTAAAATGTCTTTGACAGTGTTTGCTAATGTGTGCATTGTGTCACCGTGGTAACTGCTGAACATTCCACCATTGAGATGTAGAACACCCCCAGTGTGATGTCACTGCAAACTATCAATTGATGTTTGTATTTCCCTTTGGATAAGATATTATTTAGAACTACTTTAGTCTCATTAAAGACCTGGTTTTGTCCTAGTTTAGACCTGATATAATCCGGGTTTAGATCTGGTTGTTCTTAGAAAGGAACATATTATCTTAAGTGGTACGTGGTGTGAAAAGTATGAGAACCACTACCACTATAATGGTAACATAATAACTAGTCGTTCACACTTCACCCACCTATTTATCTTTATTTTTACAAGGAGATCCCTATGTGCTTTGTACTTGAGTGATTGATGTTGATATCTCTGTCAGTCAGCCCCAGGGCAGATGTGGCTACAGCTTTTTTTGACAAACAAACAAAAAATATATAATAAATATAGAATATATTTTCTATGCTACATCTGTACAATTGTCTTATAATTGAATGTTTGTATGTATGTAGATCTGGCCATTCACTTAAAATCAAATCATTGACATGTCTCTAAATGTTCCTCCCAGGAGAAGGTGGCGTCAGAGAGTTTACCTCTCCTGGGCTTCACGGTCAAACTGCCCGACAGAGTCCAGGGAGAAGAAGAGTCCACTGTGTTTCAGCTGTACCACAAAAACACTCTGTTCTACACGTTTAAAGCAGAGGACAACTTCACTGCTCAAAGGTGAGACAGTAACATGGAGCTTTAGGGAAGAGAACTTCAAATCTTTATTTAAAAGGCCTATATTGTGCTATTTTTTGATCTGTGTTATAATGTTGTTTCCTCATCACAAACAGACCTGGAGTTGTGTTTTATTCACACATGTTTAACATACAAACTCTGTAAAATGTAGCTGTTAACCTGAAAACTACCACTTCATGACATCACAAGGTGGAACAGAGCATTTTGAGTTTCAGAGATGTAGACTGACTAATAATAAAGGGTCACTCAAACATGGAGCATTTTGGTTTCAGAGATGTAGACTGACTAATAATAAAGGGTCACTCAAACATGTGTGAATGAAACAAAACACAACTCCAGGTGTGTTTTTGAGGAGGTAATGACATTCTAACACAGCTAAAAACTATTTTACATAATATGGGACCTTTAAAACACACTTTTTTGTATTGGCTTTTAACACAAGCTGATCATTTTTATTAGATTTTAACTATTGTTTTATTGTATTTAAACTACAGTTGCATGATTTTTGTTTTATTATTTTAACATGTATTTATTATGAAATAGCTGTGCCGTCATTAATCTTGTACAGCGCTTTGGAGCAATGACAGCTGTTTGTAAATGTGCTTTATAAATAAACTTCACATACGCCTTCTGAGGGCACATATCTGAGGTTGTGTTCACACTTGCATTCACCACATCAAAACTGGGACTAACTTAGGACTAAACCCAAAACTAAACATGGACTAGATCAGGACTAAACAAGGACTATAACTGTAACAATGCCAAACCAAGTCCACACAAAGAACGGCGAGTTTGAACACACCCATAGAGAGCCCTTCTGGGTTTATTGCAGACTTTTTTTTGGATCTGGCAACCCAAAGTGAGGAGCTCTCTCTGCGCTCTTCATATAAATGTTTTTATAATTGCGAATAAATCAGCATTACATTTTTACTTTTTTTTACTCCATAGCTCAATATATCTGAACAACAACCCCTCCTAAATCTCATTAAGACTATAACCAAATGTTCCAGTGTTTTTTTGTTTTTTTGTTGTTACATTTTTCTTATCTAATCTTATCTTTACTACAAAAATGACTTGACCAACCCCTTTTGAAACAATAGGTTAACCTAGCTTGAATCTTGCGTTTGTTTTTTTTTCTTACAGATGGGCCAACGCCATGGAAGAAGCTACCGTTTTATAGGGACCATTTTTACACTTGTCCTTGCACCCAAAATGTGACTTCCTCTGCATATTTCCTTATTGGACCAAAAAAGACACACCTTGTGCTGTCGGAGGGGACGCTCTCGCCTACTTAACCAGCCTCACTGCGTCCTCCCGGCTGATGCAGCAGGTGGGCCCAGGGAGAGTGGCCTAGATACTTACCACTGTGCAGTCTGACCTGTATTTCTGCAATGCAACTGGTTCACACAGCTGCCTCCTCTGAATCATGGAAAGTATTGTAGATTATTTTTATATTTGAGGAAGAAATGTTTAATTTATAATTGTACAGGGGAGATACACAGATTCTGGCCACAATATAGGTACATGTGTTTGTAGATATTCACATAGCAGCAAATTCTATAGAGTTAGTCCTGTTAACAACAAACAAGGTGAAATTTATACAGATTACAGAAATGTTTTAGGGCCTATATTATGCTAAAATCCCTTCTTTAACTTTTAAGATTGTTATAATCCTGTATCCTCAACAACATACCTTGTGTTGTGTTTAGACAAATTGGATGGCATTTTACATTACGGCAAAGCATAGTAACGGTCACATTTTTATATAGCGCTTTACGTCAAGGAACCACTCACCCATTCACAGACACTGGCGGCGAGGAGGGTTAAATGTCTTGCCCAAGGACAAAACGACAACATTTGTCTGTGGGAGCTTGAATTGCACCGCCGTGGATCTGACCGCTCAACCAGTGATGTTTATGTCGAGAGGGGGGTTCGAACCGTCAACTTTCGGATCAGGGGACAAACACTCTACCAACTAAGCTACTGTCGCACTATTGTAATGATTTATCCTCACAAACCAGTGGGTTAGAGTTTTGCTACGGCTCCATTTTACATCACAGCACAGTAATAACATAGAGTAGCTAACGGTGTAAATACGTAAACAGCCGTTGTACTTTACAGTCTAGTATTTCTATGCTTTAACCTTATAACCTGCAGTATGACGTCTAAATGACCAGGAAACATATATAGTCAGTATTGGTTAATTATACGGAAACACGGATACAAAGTGTGTTCCCCCTGGACCAGGCTAGGCCACGGAGAGATGGTTAACAAGCAGAGCAGATTTAAAGGTCCTATGTTACGTAAAATGGACTCTTGTGAGCTTTAAGCCACGTTTTAATGTTGTTACTTCCTCAAAAACTTACCTGGAGTTGTGTTTTGTTTCATTCACACAAGTTTGAGTAATCGTTTATTATTAGTCTGTCTAGAAATTGTCAATTCCAAGACTGAAATTATCCAAATGATTCTGGTGTATGGAGTTTAAAAACGCAGTGGAGCACATCCTGTATTACCGCATGACATCACAAGGTGTTCGAGAGAAGAACTCAGCCTTAATGCGCAGGATTTGTGTGTTAAACGTGTGCGAATGAAACAAAACACAACTCCAGGTGTGTTTGTGATGAGGAAACAACATTATAACATAGATGAGAAACTAGCGTAATACGGGCCCTTTAAAGTCTATTCTCTGAGCCACAGGAGCCGGTGCAGAGACCTGAGCTCAGGACTTATGTGCTTCTACTTCCTGGTTCTAGTCAGGACCCGAGCTGCAGCGGAACCAAGCAGTAGTTTTGAGTGACCAATTCAAAAGTAAATATTATGTATATATTGTGTTGTATGATCAAAAGTCCTCAAAATGGCGCCTATAAACAGGAAACTGAAACCCATGAATATTCATATTATAGACCCTGTATAAGTTTTGGTAGATAATACTTTGACTCAAGTATTTTTAGCAACTTTAATATCGTCATCTCAGAACATAAAGAATTACAGTCATGTTATTGTTTTCTTATTACATTTACGTTCAAACAGATGTACCTAATTATGTGGCCACTGTTGATAAGTCGGTGTCTCCATCACAAATGCCTTTAAGCAAACTGTCATTGCCTTTAATTTAGCATGTGTTCTTCTATTGGGATTCATGTATTTACTATGGAGTACTTTTATAATACCATGTACTGTAACGCTGGGGCCATCCTTCCAGTTCATTTGATGCTTTTTGCACTGATTTAAAACAAAAATATATCTATAAAAATGTTTATTATATGTAAATGGATATGCTGACTTAAATATGCACTTAATGTTTCATCATATCTGCTAATGGTATCTTCTCTTTGGAATATATAAAGCCTAAAGTGTATTATGTATTATATTGAGATAAATGTAAAACATGGCTTCAAATACAGAAAGCTTTATCCATATATCCAATACTGTAGTTGTATTATTGAAGTTCATTTTTGGGTCTTCAAATGTGTCTTTAACTCAAGGAGAGATATGTGTCTCTTGGGTTTGGACTCCAGGCTCATGGGGCACTAAGCTGAGGGTTGCAAAATTATTTCAAAATATAAGATTTTTAAATTATGTGTCTATATTTTATGAAGTGTTTGATTTAAAACTGTATATTTTTGTGAAATTAGCTCCACTAACGCAAGTAATTATTCAAATAACAACAAAAAATAAAATAACTACATTAAACCTGATGCAACACACAGTATGGCATCTATCTCCATGGACACAAGGAGGTCACGCCACCCGCCCAAGTTACATGTCAGATCTGTGGAGAGGCAATCCCACTTACAGTATAAAAACTACTGTAATGAAATAAATTGTGGATACTCTCGATGGCACATTTTTGTTCATTTATCTTTATTTATACAGACTTTTTCATGAGCTCCCTGTTCAAATACAGAACGATACAAACAAAAACAAATAACCACATTTAAAACATTAAAACAGGAGCAGGTGATTATAAATGTTTATCAGATTATTAAAGTGCATTGGTGGCACCAAAGTGTCCAGTTTTGCTTGTCCTTGAAATGAATTCCATTTTTGGGAAGCAAAATAACCAAAGTTTTTTTTAGATATAAACAATTAGACATTACAAAGTTCCTATTTCTGCTGTTTGTGTTTATGGAACTCAGAACTCTTCCCCCTCTTCCTCCTCCTTCTACTCCTCTTCCTCCTCCTCCTCCTACTCCTACTCCTCTTCTTCCTCCTCCTCTTCATCCTCCTCCTCCCCTTCCTTCTCCCCTTCCTCCTCTTCCTCCTCTTCTTCCTCCTCCTCTTCTCTTCTTCCTCCTCCTCCTCTTCCTGCTCCTCTTCTTCTTCCTCTTTCTCCCTCCTCCGCCTCCTCCTCTTCCACCTCTTCCTCCTCTTCCTCTGTCTCCTCCTCTTCCTCCTCCGCCTCCTCCTCTTTGTCCTCCTCCTCTGCTTCCTCCTCCTCCTCCTCTTCTTCCTGCTCCTCTTCCTCCTCCTCTTCCACCTCTTTCTCCTCCTGCGCCTCCTCCTCTTCTTCCTCCTCCTCCTCTTTCTCTTCATCCTCCTCTTCATCCTCCTCTTCTTCCTGCTCCTCTTGTTCCTCCTCCTCTTCTTCCTCCTCTTTGTCCTCCTCTTCTTCCTCCCTCCTCCTCTCGTTGACTTTACTGCGTGCGTCTCCTTCCCAGTCTTCAGTGACACACATTGGTGAGTTGTTGGTGTGACTCCATGTTGCTCCTGCTCCTTACATAAGAAGATCTCGTTGGGTGGTGTATTCCCTTCACAGCTGTGTGGCCATGTGCTGCGTGACCTATTTGAGCCAAACCAACTGCCTCACACGAGCTGCCGGGAAAGTGTCAACCATCGAACTGATTTTGTACAGATTTTCTCAGTACGATTATCAGTTTGAATACGTGATTTAAATATGCATGAAAATATGGAATGGAGTTTATTTACTATTTGTAGCAGAAAAAACACATTGGAAAAAATCATTCGTTCATCAGTTCAAAGCAGAAATAATAAAACTCAAACGACATGATCAAGAATTCAAGACAACACACAGTTAATACAAGAAAAAGATATAAAAATGAAAGTGTCTGTTGTAGAAAAGATGATATACTTTTAATGCCAAAAAATTTGAATGTTCTACACTTTTCTTAGTAATATGTAGTTTATCCATCCGTCCATTTTCCTCCACTTATCCGGGGCCGGGTCGCGGGGGCAGCAGTTTAAGCAGAGACTCCCAGACTTCCCTCACCCCAGACACTTCCTCCAGTTCTTCCAGCATGACCCCAAGGCGTTCCCAGGCCAGCCAAAGGACATAGTCAATATCTTCTTCCTCCTCCTCCTCCTCCTCTTCTTCTTCTTCCTCCTCTTCCTCCTCTGCCTCCTCCTCTTCTTCTTCCTCCTCCTCTTCTTCTTCCTCCTCTTCCTTCTCCTCCTCTGCCTCCTCCTCCTCTTCTTCTTCTTCTACTTCTTCTTCTCCTTCCTCTTCTTCCTCCTCCTCTTCTTCCTCTTCTTCCTCCTCTACCTCCTCTTCCTACTCCTCCTCCTCTTCCTCCACTTCCTGTTCTTCCACCTCCTCTTCTTCCTCTTTCTCCTCTTCCTCCTCTTCCTCTTCCCGACTTCCTCCTCCTCCTCTGCCTCCTCCTCCTCTTCTTCTTCTCCTTCCTCTTCTTCCTCCTCCTCTTCTTCCTCCTCTTCCTCCTTTTCTTCTTCCTCCTCCTCCTCTTCCTTCTTTTCTTCTTACTCCTCGCCTCTTCCTCCTCTTCTTCTTCCTCCTCCTTTTTCTCCTCCTCTTCTTCGTCCTCCTCTTCCTCTTCTTCCACCTTCTCTTCTTACTCTTCCTCCTCTTCTTCCTCCTCTTCTTCACAAAGTACATAGTTTTTCATTAAAATGCAGAGTTAATCAGTTGACTGAAAGCGAATAATGGATTAAACGATGCATTTTTCGTGCTGTCAGAATCAGAACAATGATGTCATGCTGTTTTCATATTTTTCACAAATTTATTTCAACACTAAAACTTGATTTGATCACGACACTGCTAATTGTGAATGAGAGTGACAATATAGAAATGTCTGAATGACCAGACCAGCGCTGACTGTGTGGGTTTAAAGGCGATATATTGCACTTTTTCCAGGTATTTGGTATGAAACTATAACTTGCATAGATCCTTATTTTGCATTTTGTCCATTGTAAACCACAATATTTAAACAGCTTAATAATAAACACCATTAACTTCCTTCAAAATTGCAGAACTATCCCCACCTATTCATAGTAACATTCACTGTAACAAGCACGTTTTTGTATTGTTGAAAAAAAGATTGTGACCTTCGTTTCAGTTCAGTTTTTCTTCTATAACACATTTAAAATACAACTTGCTTCACACAAAAGTCAACAAAAACAGATATACAGAAAATACGACATACGGGCAAAAAACAACGAAACAATAAGACATTTTTTAAACTTGTCTGACCCAGAATCTGAATGTTTGGAATAATTGCAAGTACAGAGCAGTGGGAGGGGATAGGGGGTAGGTGAAAACAAGAATTTTCAGAGCACTCCAGCCTCAAATATAGGGCAATGTGGTATTATTCGAACATGCATGATTCAAGTGAAATGCAGCTTCTAAACTTACATTGAGGGAACATCGGCATAACATGACTAAAAGCTCTTAAAAGTTGATTCTACATAAAACGCCCCTTTTAAAGGTCTTATATTACACAAAATTGACTCTTGTGAGCTTTAAGTCATGTTATAATGCTGTTACCTCATCAAAAACATACACAGAGTTGTGTTTTGTTTCATTCACACATTTGAGTAATACTGCATTATTACCCTGTCTACATCTCCAAAGCTCAAAATGCTCTGTTCCACGTTGTGATGTCACGAAGTGGTAGTTTTCAAGTTAACAGTTACCTTTTACCGTTTGTTTAGTAGAGATTGGCAATTCCAGGTCTCTAATCGTCCAAATGATTCTAGTGAAGGTGCGTGGAGTTTAAAAACACCGTTGAGCACTAGTGAAGGTGGTGGAGTTTAAAAACACCGTTGAGCACTTCCTGTATTACCACGTGACATCACGAGGTGGAACAGAGTGTTTTCTGTTTGAAGAACTCAGCCTAAATATGCAGGATTTGCGTGTTAAACATGTGTGAATGAAACAAAACACAACTCCAGGTCTGTTTAAATGAGCAATGGGCACTTTAAGACTAGCTCAGAGTCCACTCTCCCCTCCTGCCCCTGGAGAGGTTTTGACCCCAATATCTCAAAGTTTTGGGTTTTATCTCTGGGGCTGCTGAAAAGTCGCTTTGTCCTACATAGGGGACACGTCATTCATCAACCTCTTCAGACCCACTCCTCGTAGCTCCTCCCCCCCCCGTCTGCTAACGCACATTACTGAGTACAGCTATGAGGGAAAATGTGAGAGCACTGCACAATTATGTTTATTCATTTTAATATCATTTTTATAGGTGAAAATTGTGCAAAAATGACATCTAAAAGTTCTAACTGTGATGCTAAAGTCGCCATATATAAGTTTAACGCAGCTCTATGGTCAAAAACACTTTCCATCACCCACTCCTCCTATTGGTCAGCCTCCATCATGCTCTGAGGGACAGCTGGCTTGCTATAACACATTAATCATTATTCATTCTCTCCTTTCTCTTGTAGCCACAGCTGCCCTGGGGTAGATTGACTGACGCAAGGTGGCCAATCTGCGCCTTGCACCATCACACAACACTTTCATATTAGAATGTACAGATTAGTCAAAGTGGATGAAGGCGGTGAATCGATCCTCTGACCTTCGGGTTGAGGGGCCATTGCTCTAACCACTGAGCCACTGTTGTAATTCGATGTCTTTCCCCAAATCGATGAGCCCTATACTGCTTTCTTGTTCTTTCTCTCCATCTCTCTGTTTGCATGTATTTGTTTATTTATTTTTGTTGGTTAATGAGTCTCGTGGCTGCAGATCTTGCGTGCGCACGTCTTTGAGCCCGAGGCGTTTCTCCCACATTCTTCCCAAATGGTGTTTTTGTTCTCCTCCGTCTCTGCACCTGCTTCTTCCCACTAAGTCCGTCTGCTGTTCCAAAACTTCTCCCGCTCAAAGTGCGATGACGAGGATCGAGTTTTGGATCAGGTTCAAATCTGAGGACAGTAGGACGGAGAGAGGGAAAACTGCCAAGACTGAAACAACAGTTACACAAAGAGAGCAACAGCAACTGTCATTTTCACGTCAGCATCTTCTGTAACCAAGGCAACGATGAGGCAGTGAAAGTCCAAACTGCAGTTTTAATAGACTGCGAAGGTGGAATTATTTAGGTAAAATCATCATCTGCAATAATAAAATAAAATATATCATCTCCAAGGGGTCAAATTATGAAAAGAATCTGCTTGTCCTGTAATTTCTGTAAAAAATTATTAATTATATTTATGTAAAAATATTTGAATTTTGGGACACTCCTGGTAAATACATGTTGTGCTCCGTGAACTGGATCTTAAAGCCGCACTATGTAACTTTTCTGATGGACAGTCTGCCACCTGCTTGTCTCAGTGAAGAGTGGAATGTTCTTTTCTATTTTCATGGAGACAAGCAGATGACACTACCAGGCCAAGTTACAGGTCAGATCTAAGGAGAGGCAAGCCTGCTCACAGTAATGATGAGTAATGACTAGATTTTCAAATAATTTTTAGCGATAAAAATATGCAGGACTGATTAATATATTAAAACACCAGTAACTGAATAAATGCAAGATTGATTAATTCAATGCCACAGGGCCAGACAAAGTAATAACATCACCTGGAAAAGTAACTTAGGGCAGCTTTAACAACATTATAACGTGGCTTAAAGCTCATAAGAGTCAGTTTTGTGTAATATAGGACCTAGGAAAAGTGACTTAGTGCAGCTTTTTTCATTTGTAAGCTCTAATAAGCGATACACAATAGCCTACATTATTACTTCTTAGAATAATTCTATCCTTACTTTGTCTATTCATCTTTTTTCCTTTAAAAAAATAAAAGATAATGAACAGTGGGTATAAGAGCCCACAGCCTCTGGCACAAACCGATGCAGAAACAGGCCGATAATCAATTGAACAAACAATGAACAAACCAGCCGTTAATGTGACACACTGAGCTGATCAATGCCTTTCATTCTATCAGAGACACAGGAACTATTTTTTTCTTCTTAAAAAATTATTATTTCTAACAAGTTTTATTCTCCCGTAAATGTAATGTTTTTTGGGTGGATTTCTCTGTAGCTAATCCTAGTCTAAGATGTAAATTCAACAAATCCATAACAATGTTTAAAGGGCCCATATATTACACTATTTTCTGATCTATGTTATAATATTGTTTCCTCATCACAAACAGACCTGGAGTTGTGTTTTGTTTCATTCACGCATGTTTAAAACACAAACCCTGCATATTTAGGCTGAGTTCTTCTCTCAAACTGAAAACACTCTGTTCCACCTTGTGATGTCATGTGATAATACAAGAAGTGCTCCACTGTGTTTTTAAACTCCATACACCTTCACTAGAATCATTTGGATAATTTCAGCCCTGGAATTGCCGACCTCTACTAAACAAAAGGTTAACGGTAGATGTTGACTTGAAAACTAGCGCTTGATGACATCACAAGGTGGAACAGAGCATTTTGAGCTTTGGAGACGTAGACAGACTAATAATTAAGTGTTACTCAAACATGTGTGAATGAAACAAAACACAACTCCGGGTATGTTTTTGATGAGGAAACTACATTATAACATGGCTTAAAGAGTAAATTTTGTAATACAGGACCTGCAATGCAGCTTGTAAGATGCATCCTGACACAACCAAGGCACGTTACAGGTCAGATCTATAGAGCGGCGACCCCTCTCTGAGTAAGAATGCGTGTTTTGCAAGTTATTTTTATCAATAAAACAATAGAATAAATGCGATATATGTTTGATGCCATTCTGTGGAACTTTCAGTAAGGCAATAGCATCTCCAAACAAACAGGGGACAGAACTTCCAGGAGAAAAGTTCCATAGTGCAGCTTTAATTTTTCTGCTTGTTGATTTGTAATACTGAGATGAGTTCATATTGATATTTCCTCGGTGGTCTCAGAGTAAAAGGTGTATTTTTGTGGATATCTTGTGTCTTCCTCTGTGTGGGCAGCAGGTACATCTTACATAACAGGTGAACATTTACATAGAGGTATATGGGAAATAGGACAAGGGGACAATGTGTTTCTATTTTAACTCATTGGCGTTGACATTTTTAGGTTCGTACTTTGTTCTTAACCTCCTTCAGAGAAAGAGGGAGCACTGCAGATACCACCATCTCCTCTGCCCCAGTTTAAAGTTTTTTACTCTCCCACACGGTCGATAATAGTCCACCTCTCCTTGGTTTAGAAATAGAAACGCGTTCTTCAGACAAACAACTCTGACGCTTGCACCAACTTTGATATCTTCTGGAACATTGAGGCTGGAATTAGCTAGATTTCAACGCTGCAATATTCCTGGCACACCTGGAATGTTCCACAGTATGGCATTAAACTTATCTGCCGTGCATTTGTTCAATTACAGTTGTTTTCCTTGCTCATGCTGCGAGTGGGTTCACCTCTACACAGACCTGACCTGTAACTCCGCGTAGTGGTGTCACCTGCTTGTCTCCATGGAAATAGATCAGTTTGATAGCATACCACAGAACATTTCAAGCAGTATATTTACATCTCCATGGAAACATGCAGATGGCAGATCCCTCACCAAAAAGTTATATACTTAAAGGTCTTATATTACATAAAATTGACTGTTGACTGAGCTTTAAGCCATGTTATAATGTTGTTTCCTCATCAAAAACATACCTGGAGCTGTGTTTTGTTTCATTCACACATGTTTGAGTAACCTTTTATTATTAGTCTGTCTACATCTCCAAAGCTCAAAATGCTCTGTTCCACCTTGTGATGTCATGAAGTGGTAGTTTTCAAGTTTACCTTTTACCTTTTCTTCAGTAGAGATTGGCAATTCCAGAGCTGAAATCATCCAAGTGGAGTACTTCCTGTATTACCACATGACATCAAAAGTTAAACGTGTGAATGAAACAAAATACAAGTCCAGGTATGTTTGTGATGAGGAAATAGCGTAATATGGGCTCTTTAAGCTTTAGTTTTTTATCAGTTTTTTGCTTATATTTTTAAGTTGTGTCCATGAGCAAGACACTTCTGTCACCTTGCTGAAGCATGAATAATGTAAGTGCATGAGTGGTGGTCAGAGAGGTGCAAACTGGCCCCAGGGTCTCGATGTGAGCAATGTCGTGTAAAATGCCCTTGAGTGGCCCATATGAAGATATAACATAAACCCATTGCATATTATTACTATATTACACCTATGTCATGAAATCCAACACCCGAGGAAGGTCAGAGGAACCAAAACGAAATAGTGAACTAATAAAAGTGAATCAAGAGTGAGACGGTGTGCAGGAGTCTTCTTAAAATAATGAAATACAGTTACCAGGACAACCTGTCACTGGGGTCCAGCCTCAAAGCCCCTGGATCGGAGACGTTGGGGTATAGTTGAATTATGCTTCAAGCTTTGACTAATGGAAAAACCCTGACAAACAGTCTTGCGTAAAACATTTAAAGGTGCACTACACATACAGTAACTTTCTGATGGAGGGTCCACTTGCTTGTCTCCATGGTGATGTTGTTGCTTTGCCTGGAATGTGCCACAGTATGACATTAAACCAGTTTTTTTGTTGCATTTTTCTGTTCTAAGATTTAAAAATGGAATAAATATTTAAAGAGGGGGTATTTTACTTCTATGGGGCATTAACACAAGATCACCATGTAACATGTATTGATTTGAAAATGCTATATTCACCCAAAACAACATATTACCATGTTAAGTCACACCCCCTTCAGAGCGCTATCGCAACACAATCAGTGTGTATCTCACTAATGAAACTACTGCGCATCACATCGGGTTTGTCAGGTTGTTGTGTACAGTTTTGTGTCATGTTTTTGTATATTTATGGAGAATTGTCGTGTGGGAGCGTGGGTGACATAAGCTTGTAGGTGGAGCCTTGCACAAATTCGTACAGCTAACCCTAAGGAGAGTTCGAATAGGGGCTGGGAGAGATCACTAGATTACTCAAACATACATGGATGACATCTTAAACCTCTACAGGCATGTTTTTGATATAGAAAGCTCAAAAAATCTATTTCGCATAAATTACATTCATGGCAACAAGAAGGTCGCGCAACCAGGCCACGTTAAAGTGACTCCACAGATTAGTTCACTGTGGAATTATCCAGGCAGAGCAGTTACATCTCCATGGACACAATCCTACCAGAAAAGTGACATAATGCACCTTTAAAACCGAAATCAGACAATTTGGTTCAAGATTGTTGCACCTGGTGACACACAGAACTTTTTCACAAGCTGACCTAAAACCAATGAGTGAAAAACCGGGTCTGCGCTGTGGCTTTACCATGTAACAGTATCTCACAGCGAGTTTAAAAACATAAAAGCATAAACCTTATACATCTGATGCATCCTCCCACTCAGACCAGGGGCTTCTAACAGAGGGGTTTTCTATTGAGTCGGTCTAATTTTACCTCCGCCCGCTGCTGCATATAGGCTACGTCCCACATGGATCTAACAGAGCACAGACACTAACACGACCAGTTACTCAGGAGGAAACAGGAAGAAACAAATGACCAAGATTTTCCGACTGTTTTTACATAAATGCATTAGTTCTTATGTAATAAACAGATGTGGGTAGAGTAGCCAAAATGTGAAATGTACTTCAAAGTAAATGTACTCATGTAGAAGTATTTGGAAAAACTACACACTGTAAAAGATTCCTGTTATTTTCAAGACAAGGCAAGTTTATTTGTACAGCACAGTTCGTACACAAAGTAATTCAAAGTGCTTTACAGAATACACAATACAACAAATCAAAACATAAATAATCATCATAAAATTAACATTAAAAGAGAAGAGCGCAGAATAAAAACCTTTCAGTTCATTTCATTTTAACAGTACCAGTGCCATACTATAAGCTGCTTTTACTCTAGGCTTCTGTAACTGGCAAAGGATTCTGGGAAATAATGAGTTGGTACAGTAAACTACTATAATATTACAGATATACGATACAGTAAAATATACAGTAAAGCTACTTTTAATATTTACAGTAAGAAAGTAGGTTATTGTAAAAGACATAATACGGTTGCTGTAAATATTACTGCACAGATTGGGCACAGTTTAGGCGGGAAGTTACTGGCACCTGGTTACAAACTATTTACGGTGCAGCTCAAGTAATCGCTAATTCTGGTACTTAACATCTGATAAGGACAAAACAGGAAACAATGCATGAGAACTGGTAGTTTCAAAGAATGAAAAAAAAAACAAAAAACAAAAAACGAAATCAAGAAGAAACACAAATCCTCAAACATTTAATATTCTCAGCATGAAGTTTCTGTCTGTTTCTGTGGACTTACTCACAGTGGAAAAGTAACCAAAACCTTTACTCAGGTAAGACTGCTGTTATACTGTAAAATAAGTAAGGAGCAATAAGGAGGACAGTGTCTGAAAACTATTCTGAGAAGTACAGTTCTAATAGTTACTCCAGTTACAGGTACATGAGTAAATATAAGTACTGCACCTCCTTTTCTGAACAATTCACAAAGGCAGTTAAAATGCTCCTCCCCAAATAATGACTTCCAAGTAAAAAAGATGTTTTGTGAATGTGTAGAACCAATGTGATGATCCAATGATCTGTGTCCGAACATCAAATTTAATACAAACACCACATTATAACCAAAAATGTGCAAAATTCTTCCAAAAATAAAACTGTGAACTAATGCGTTAGCCCTGGAGTCACACAGGCAGAGACGTAGTTGCCAGTTTCCTGTTATTTTAATGACCTGAAACTACACAAACATACTGGAGATTCTCATTTGCATTTGTAAGTGTTCAGTGAAACAGTGTGTGAAGGTGTGTCGGCTCCTCTCTGTTACATAAGACCAGTCTGACTCAGGAGCCACAGGAAGAGTGCTGTGAGGAGGCTCGCTGTGCAGTGCACCATGGGACATTTATACAGCTCCTCTGAGTGGACTAACAGACATGGGAAAAGTCATGGAAATCTGTACTGAGGTATATGGTTACATCTTAAATACAAAAGTAGAACACCACACTGGCTCAGTAACTTTTCTCCATGAAGTTATTCGTTTCCTTTGAATAGTCCAATATAATGTATAATAATAACCAGTATAATATATCATCCGTGTAATAATATGGACCAAATGGCATTAGAGACAAGCAGGAGATGCCACCAGGCCAGTTACAGGTCAGATCTGTGGAGAAGCAACCCTCACAGTTATGCATGTTTTTCAAGATATCTTTTGTAAACACCTGTAATTGAATAATTGCAATAGACCACTTTAATAATAATAATAATGGGTAATAATGGGCTCAGACTTGAACTTTAACAGCCACATCAAATCAATAACATCTGCAGCTTTTTACCATCTAAAACCGTTGCAAAAATCAAAGGTTTACTGTCCAAACCAGACTTGGAGAGACTTATCCATGCATTTGTCTCCAGTAGGTTAGACTACTGTAACGACCTGCTCACTGGCCTCTCCAAACAAGTGTTAAGACAGACAGCTGCAGTACATCCAGAACACTGCTGCTGCGGGCCTGAATAGAACCAGGAAGTAAGAGCACATAAGTCCTGTGCTCAGGTCTGCACTGGCTCCTGTGGCTCAGAGAATAGACTTTAAAGCAGCTCTGCTTGTTACAAATCTCTCCATGGCCTAGTACAGGCCTCCTGCTGGTGCCCAGAGTCAGGACTAAACATAGGGAACCAGCTTTATGTAGCTAAAACCTGGAACGGTCTTCCTGAAGAGGTGAGACAGGCCTCTACTTTGACAATGTTTAAATCCAGACTCAAAACAGTTCTGTTTAGCTGTGCATGTGACTGAAAGGTTTTTATTCTGCACTTTTCTCCTTTAACGTTAGTTTTATGATGATTATTTGTGATTATTTATGTTTTGATTTGCGGTATTGTGATTTTAATGTCTTTCTTATTCTGTAAAGCACTTTGAATTACGATTTGCGGTATTGTGATTTTAATGTCTTTCTTATTCTGTAAAGTACTTTGAATTACTTTGTGTACGAATTGTGCTACACAGATAAACTTGCCCTGCCCTTAATGCCAAACTGTGTCGATCCCACACAGAACACTAACTCTCACTCTCCATGGAGACAAGAAGGTGATAGGATCTCCGACGGTAAACAAAGTCAAAACTGTTCTGTGACTCAAACCCTTGTCATTGGTTGGTACATTATTAAGATAAGTATAAGTTTCCGACAGTGCAGCATATGCTAACAGCTGTAGCTAACAGAAATATCAGTGATGTGATGACATAACTATGTTTTTTTCAGCCAAATAGATGAAAATACCTAACTTTGTTCATCCCAGTTGGATCTGTTCCTCGTTTGTAGCTTCATTAGATTTACATGAATAGTGTGTGTAGGCGTAAGTGTGAAATCCACCTTAAAATAATTGATACGGGACATCTAAATCTGAGCCTTTGTATATTTAAATGTAATAATATCCCTTGGCAACAGAATCCAGTAATGCCTCTTTTTCACACTCAGAAGTTCAGCCCTTTTTGCAAAAACTATTTTCTCCCTCCACCTGTGAGCTGGCAGGAGCTCTGCTGAAAATCCTACACTGGTTTTTGTATATAGTTTAATCACGGTTTAATTAAGTTGTGCAGCAGTACGGATACACAAATACACAAGGAACCATAATATACTAAAAATGTGTCCTCATTTTGTGTTATTTAGAGACCACATTTATTCCATCACAGGTGCAAAACAGGCATTCTTACTTTGAGTGGACTCGCCTCAGCACAGATCTGACGTATAACGTGACTTGGTGGCGTCACATGTCACATGCTTGTCCCCTTATGGACATAGATCATTTTAATACCACATTCTAGCAGTGGTGGAAGAAGTGCTCAGTTTTGTTACTTAACTAAAAGTATCACATGAAAAAATATACTTAAGTAAAAGTATTAAAGTACCCATTTACAAATGTACTTAAAAGTAAAAGTATTTCATGCAGATTTTAAGGTCTTATAAAGCTTCAAATGTAGTGATTCTGATACAGATTTGTGCTGTATTTTGTTCAACAGAAACAGCTGAATGGAATTTTTTCTAGCTGTTTTTATTTTTGTATATTCTTGTTCGCTCAAACTATGAACGTGTTAAAAAAAAAACCCTCTATATTCTTGTCGCTCAAACTATGAACGTGTTAAAAAAAAAAAAAAAACCCTCAGCCTTTTCATCAGGTCTCAAACAATAATAAAACATACTTTAACTTTCCAGTCCAGTTCAAAAATGTAGTGGAGTAGGAAGTACAGATACCTGCTCTCAAATGTAGTGAAGTAAAAGTAAATTTTACTTAAATAAAACACAGATACCTAAAATTTGTACATTAAGTATAGTTCTTGGCCACTTTTACTTCGTTGTTCCACCACTGCATTCCAGCCAAAGCGATATCTCCATGGAGACAAGAAAGTGGTGGTCTGCTGAGAAAGTTATACAGTACACCTTTTAAAAATTCTGCTACTCTGCATATTTTTCTCTGTTTTGTAAATAAACACGTGGTGGTGTAATCAGACCTGTGTCACCTGTCCGCTTGGGGCCTAAGGCAGTGGCCCTGTTGCCCTGTTGTTTCTGAAGCCAGTTCTGCTTCAGGGCTCAACCCAAAAATCCCAGTTCTCATTTTCAGTCATCAGCCCCTTCTCTGAGCGTTTTTTAGTCTACAGACAGTTCACAGTCTTTAAATTATGCCCGTAATCGTGAACTTGTGACGATAGTAAAACGTGCGTAACAGCCAAAAGAAGAATGCGTAACTACCAAAAGAAGAATTGTCAACCACATTTTTCTTCACGTTATAGTTTTCCCTTGAATCCCTTCCCTCTCTTGGACCCACGTCCTGCCCCCTCGCCCCCTGCCTTTGCGGGTGCCCGTGCATAATGCGCGTGAGCAGCAGGTAAACGTCACGGGCTCGTGCGTGCGCAGCGGCGGAGGAGCAGGCTCGTGGGCGCGCTCCATACTTCCTCAATCGACGGAATCAGAGAGTGAAAAACGAGAGAGCACGGCAAAACATCAACTTTCAGCGAACCGCGGCCAAAAGAGGAATAAGCGGAGTGTTTTCGGGACGAGAAGGTGAGTCCTGAACTTAACAAATCCTATTGCCTGTGGATTTGTGGTTTAAGTCCAAAAAGTTCAGAAAAATAAAAGTTTTAGACAATGGCTCGTACATTTTAATACGCTTTAACTCATGCCAATGCGTAACGAGAACCGCCTAGTTGTTCCCGTTGCTACAAAGCTACTACACAAATTTAACACTCCGCTTAGATACATCTGTTTGTGTTTACATGGCACGCTAAAGCTACTTGTTGTTTTGATAATGCCAACATTCGGGTTTAACTTGGGATGCATGGCGAACGTGGCGGCTTATTTTCCACAAGGCGAGACGTAATCGTACCTGCTGGATGTTTGCTGGCAAGGTGTGCTGCGTAAAAGTGACCTTATGCTCGTGTATTGCCTTAAAACGACCCAAATGCGCGTAAAGTGTTTGGGGAATCGAATAGAGAGATGGAAACAAGTTGCAGAATCAGTGTATAGAAGGTTTGGGGGGATGTGAACTGATAAGGGTGAATTTCGTTGTTGAAAGTTGTCATGTTGAACCAACGGCGAAGGGCGGTAAACCACATCCTACCTACACTGATGCGCTATGGAGTCTCACGTAGACTACATTTGTGTGTGAGAATAACCGTTACCTCTGCCACTACGACCTATATTAAAGATGCACTGTGCAACTTTTCTAGTGCGGGGTCCGTCACCTGCTTGTCTCCATGGAGATAATATTGCTTTGCCAGGAATTATCATAAAATTAATGCAATTCACATCAACTACAAGTGTTTTTATTGCAAAACAATACATAAAAACATGCATTCTTTCTGCGAGTAGGGTCTCCACAGATCTGACCTGTAACTTAGCTAGATAGGTACGTTTAATGCAATACTATGGGACATTCTAGGCAAAGCAGTAACATGGAAGTGGAACATGGAAGAAGTTACATACTACCCCTTTAAGCCAAAAAAAAGCCCAATTTGAACCAGAAAACAACTAGTATAAGTGACAAGTATGTGGTAATTACATGTTAGTGACGAGTTGCTGGTGCAAAACAAAAGGGTGGACACTGGCAGCAACATTCGCACTATTTGTGTTGCCATATGAACAATGATCTAACACAATGCTCAGGGTTAGCTAATTGTAAGAAAGCATCTGTTATTTTTGTTTGTGAAATGGTTTAATTATGGGACACAGCCAGATCTGACAAGTACATTGCCAAAACAGTTTAAGACTAGACTGAAAACCCACTTCTCCTCCTTGGCATTTAGCACTAACCAGACAGGATATCTTGGTGTTTTATTGTACTTTCCCTATGTATCGTGTTATCTGTATTTTTATTTGTTTTTTTGTTGACTTTTTATGTGAAGCACTTTGGGCAGCTGAAGTTGCCATATAAATAAATAAATAAGCAAGTCATGATAACACATTTTGAAGTGCGATATATTGCTAAATTAAATATAGACGATAAACGGTAATATTGAAAATAATTTATGCCACTGACGCAACAACCCAAGAGCAGATTTAAATCACAAAAACTATTCTAAATCTACAATATTGGTAGAAAATCATGAGCTGCAATAAATAAATAGCAGAATGAATCACTGTTAGTACTTAGTTGCATCTGTAATGAGTCATAGAAGTTATTAATTCAACTTTTATTTTTATAATATTACACACGATAAATATTGACCCAAAAAAAATATAGTGCCATAATTATCATGACAGGCCCATAAATAAATAAATTGAACATCAGTAATTTTAACTTTATCAATATAATAATCATTTGAACTCTGTGACATCTAGATGTTCCTTTTGGCACTATCATAATGCGCTTATGTAACTTAACAAAAATTCAAGCTAAAATTGTGTTCTTTTCTACCACATAGCAGCTGTTATTGATAAAAAATGAACATTTGAGTTATATTGGCAGTATGCAAAATATGTTACTACAAAGAATGAATATGCCAAATAGCAACACTAATATTTTCCATCAGTGTTACGGAACGCTACTGGCTGCCTTTCAGTACCATAGACTGTTTATATAAATGGACATAGCTAATGCGCTAGCTGCCACGTTCCAAATAGGAAATGATCATGGGCGTGCTTCCAGCTCCGTCGACTCTGGCTCCAATTCACTTTACATTGGAAAATTGTTGCCCCTCTCTCTGTAACTGCTGCTGTTAGACTCGTCATTTTGGTCTTAAAATGTTCGTATTAACCCGCTCCACATGATCCTGGGGTTTTTATTTTGCTATTGTGTCTGTAAATCAAGATATGAACATTAATAACAGACAAATCAGACGCCTTCTTTCCCCGAGGTCGCTCCCACTAGCGTTAGCAACAGGTTTGATTGACAGTGTTGCTAAGCGCCCACTTCGTGCTAAATCTGCGGTGCGGGCGGGAAGAGGCTTTACCTTCAACCCCAGTCCGCCGTACATCTCCATCTGAAAGCCACGAACCACCCCTTTGAAGATAGTGAGGTACAGATCTTAGCCAGAGAGAAGAAATGGTTTGAGAGGGGAGTTAAAGAAGCAATTTTTGTTCGGAAAGACAATCCTTCCTTAAACATGAATGGGGGCCTGAGACACAATCTCTCACAAATCTATGATTCCATCCTCAGACCCAAAACAAATAGGAACAAAGAGAACAATAGGGGGTCGTTAAAGGTTGAATAGGTCGTTAGGCTGAAACTGGAGACAATAGCTGTTTACAGTTTCAGTGTAGTTAGCCCCTCCCTTCAGGTAGATATAAGGCAGTGTCCACCAGCAGCAATCTGACTAGAACTGAAGAAGCGGCTTGGATGAGCAGCGAAACGTCTTCACTCCTACAACGATTTGTCCAGTTGACAGATTTGACTTAGTCTTTTGCTTTACCTTCAACATCCTCACTCCAGATTGGCTCTTTGGTTGCTATGATACTTGCGGTTCGTTCCATATTTGGAACTCGGCTCCAAATTTGCCCCTGGAGCCGCTAGCCTCGATGAGCGTCATTTGACTGGAGCCGAACGCTATGGGTGACGTCACACTTACTTTGTCCACTTACAGTTTATGGTCAGTACATAGGGCTGCAAGATTTTCATCGCCAACAACACAACTTTTTGTCAATTCCTCTGGATGCGTTTAAACTGTGAACATTGTACAGACTCTTATTATTAAAATAGAAATTGTAATTGCTATGGTTTTCAAAATAAATCACAATTTTACCAAATCGTTCAGTCCTATTACATACAATGAATATTAATAATTGCACTAGACAGTGGTAGATTACAGAACAGGAGCAGCTGATGGGGCAGACGGCTCGATGAAATGGACTGGACAAATCAAAGTTGGACATGAAAAATCAATGTGTTTCGTTCTCTGCTCCAAACTGACATCGACCGGTTCTCCAAACCTCATCACAGCATGTCCAGCCTGAACAGTAATTACCAAAGGAAATTAATGGTCATCAAATCGAACGCATTCACTCCTCACGTGTGGCCTGGTTCACTACTGTTTCTTCTATTTGGGCACAAACCAGATCAAACCAGAGACTGGACTCAGACTAAACCAGGACTAAACCAGGACTAAACCAGGACTAAACCAGGACTAAACCAGGACTAAACCAGGACCAAACCAGGACCAAACCAAGACTAAACCAGGACTAAACCAAAGCAGGACTAATGCAGGACTAATGCAGGACTAATGCAGGACTAACGCAGGACTAACGCAGGACTAACGCAGGACTAACGCAGGACTAACGCAGGACTAACGCAGGACTAACGCAGGACTAACGCAGGACTAACGCAGGACTAACGCAGGACTAACGCAGGACTAACGCAGGACTAACGCAGGACTAACGCAGGACTAACGCAGGACTAACGCAGGACTAATGCAGGACTAACGTAGGACTAACGCATCTCTGATAGATGTGACACTACAAACTTAGAACAAGAGCTGCACTAAGCCAGGTCTTATCCAGGACTAAACCTGGACTAAACCACGTTTAGTCCTGGGTTAACCAGGACTATCCTGTACTAAACCAGGTCTAACCCAGGACTATCCTGTACTAAACCAGGACTAATCCAGGACTAGCCCAGGACTAACCCAGGTCTGACTCAGGACTAAACCAGGATTAAAACCAGGACTGAACCAGGCCATTGATATACCGTCACATCTGTTTCTACAGAAAAATGATTTGCTGGCCTTCTCCCAATTATTTTACATATTGTACTGAAATCCTCCCTTATTACAAAAAATAAATACAAATCCTGGACCAGTCCATCTAAACTAAAGAACTAAAGAGTTCCCCGGAGTCTTGATGGTGTCTTCCTGTAACATTGTTCAGTTCTGGTCTTTTTTAGTCCTGCTTTTCTCTCTGTGGCGGTTTAAGTTGTGGGCGTCTGTCGACTGGAGGGACTGACTGTGAATACCAGCTGCTGCCTGTGTTTAGATTTCAGACTTGCTCCGACTTGCTGTGTCTCTGCTTCAGGCAAACTAAAAAAATAAAATCTAAAAACGAGACACTCCAGATACAGGAAGTCACAAGCAGAGCCAGGGAGTGTCAACTTCTAAAATTATTACATCTTAATCATTTTTTATTACTATTGGTAGTGAGCACATTCCACAAACTGGACATTTTCTTTGGCGATATAAGGCAACATAAAGCAATGGATATGTAACTATGAAAAGAACTGAGCAATTTGGGAAAAATATCTAATTATAATTTTCTAGACAAGAATCGTGAAAGACACATCCAGAAGAACTGACAAACAAATACATTAATCACATTTCAGAACATGATTGTACAAATCTAAACTACAGGGTTAGCAGTTTTTATGCAGAATAAGACCCCATGGAGACATAGGAAGGGCATCTGACACACAGGGAGGGCATCTGACACACAGGGACATTTCAGAACATGTTTGTACAGGTCTAAACTACAGGGTTAGCAGTTTTTATGCAGAAGACCAGATAGTTTATAAATATCTGGGAAAATATGGTACTTCTAATTGATTCATATTGAGATCTCACAGCCCTACTATAAAATAATAGTAACTGGGGACTTGACATGACGCCTATTTTCGGCGTTGTCACTTTAAATGAATTTCTAAATACAGTTTTTCTTCCTCCAAAGTTCAACTCAACTGTGCATAAATATGTCTCTATAAATTACATATAGTTTTAGAATGAAGTCATGTTTCCTCCTGCGGTGTGACTATAACACTTTTATTTAAAACATTCTAGATTAAGCCTCTTGTGTCAGAGGCAGTTCATAAAGGTGTTGGCATAAATGTGAGCGTGTTTGCATCATTTAATAAAATTACACCTTTATCACTACTTTAAATCTATAAAAGATATAAACAGTTTAATGCTGTAATCCAGAGTGCATCCTGCAGTGTGATAAGAAAAATCACATATTTAAAAAAACTACAAGTCAAAACATATAATGGTGATATTCTTACTTTTGTAAAAATTAAACTTTTGTAAAAAAAATTTGAACATGCGCCAGTCTGATGTTCTGCAGTGTGAACGCTGTATTTCCTAAGAAAAATAAATTGATACAGTTACAAGACAGTTACAAATTATTTTTGAACATGGCAAATTTGTAGTGAGTGTCCAGTGGGGCGACATCAGAGCTCACACCACGGGGCAAGTTAAAATGCCTAAAATTAAAGCTTACACAAAAAATTTGTGATGTTTGTAGCAAAAGACAATAAAAATTTCAAAAACAAATCAGCTCTACAACAATTGTAAGGTGTGACATGTCTTTTCACAAAGGCGTGTCACACCACGGGACAGAAAAAGGCGTTACACCCCCAAATGCCAAGTACACAATTACAAATAATAGTAATCCTAATAATAATAATAATTATACTTAATTACTTACTTACTTACTTACTTACTTAAAAATACTTCCAACACTACAGCAAAATACCTCTGAAACTGTACCCATACCACTAACACTATTGCTATATTTACTACTATTACTATTACTACATATACTACTACATATCCTACACAAATCCTACTACAAATGCTACTACATATACTACACCACATTTACCACTGCTTCCACTTCTGTTATTACTAGCTCTACTACGAGTACTTCTACTATTACTACTATTATTATTACTACAACTGTCTCTACTCATACTGCCGGTTGTGTTTACCCTCAGACGGGAAGTGCAGGGACAGCCGTGCTGTGCTTGAGGTTAGGATCATTTGCATGTTAGTTGCATTTCAAAACCAGAGACTCTAAAGACTCTTCAGGCTCTGATTAGGCATTTTTACAAACTGTATTAGAAACCGTGGCGTCCTGTATTGTTTTTCTAGATCACTTCTGGTCGACTTACTATGAATTAATTTGACATTATAGGTTTATTTTAAAGGTACAGTATGCAACTTTCTGGAGGTGGCATATCGCCTGCTTGATTCCATGGAAAAATAAAGTTAAGACCATATTTGGGAACATTCTCCATGGAGATAGATATGTTTTATGCCATGTACTGTGGAATATTATAGCCAGAGGAACAGCATTTCCATGGAAACAAGCAGGAGGGAAAAAGCATTCCATGGAAACAAGCAGGAGGAGGCCGTCTTCCAGGCCAAATAAGAGTCAGGTTTGTGGAGACACGCCCGCTTAGAGTAAAGACGCAAGTTTTTCAGTACAATGAACACAACCAAACTGAAAAAAACGTGCTTTTATTTTAGTCCCTTTTTGTTAAAAAGTTCCATACTGTGGCTTTAGTTTTGCCCTGTTAAAGGTGCACTATGTAACTTTTCTGGTGGAGGATTTGCCAGCTGCTAGTCTCCATGAAGATGTTACTGTTTTACCTGGAAATTTACAGTTTGGCAATAACCTTCCCTATCAACCATCAGCCATTACAGTTCAGATCGGTGGAGAGGCGAGCCCGCGCTCATTAACAATGTTTTTGAAGATACTTTTTCAGCAACAAAACACCTGTTATTGAATAAATATACATTTGAATGGGATATATGGAACATTACAAGCACAGTAATGTCATCATCATGGAGACAGCAGGTGGCAAGTTCATCACCAGAAAAGTTCTGTAGCTCACCTTTTAAGGCCTGGTTTTGTTGTGTGTTAGATCTATAAAGTTTCGGTTTTAATCTTGAGTCTAAAGGCGGTTGTTTCGTAGTCGTGGTTAGACTTGTTCCTTGTTTTCTCATAACTTGGTTTGGTCTGGGGTTAGTCAAGTTTTCCCCTGACTTAGTTCTGGATTAGCTTTGGTTGAGTCATGGTGAAACTTAGCCCAGCTTTAGTCCTGACCTGGATATAGCAATTTTGTAATTAAGCTGGCTAATATTATTATTATCTATTTTAAAAGAAAAAAAAACAAGAAAGTTCTCACATTCATTTGGGTCATACTTGAAAACAAAAGCTGTGGAGGAAGTAGAATTATCATTTTCATTAGTCACGGTTTGTGATTCATGTTTTAAAAGCCACTGTTTGCGGGACAGAAGAAACTCCTGTACTCAGAGGTGGGAAGTGCCTACTCAGTTAAATTTACTTCAGTATCTTTTTAATAAAATTGTACTTCTCAGAGTAGTTTTCAGACGGCATATTTTTACTCCCATTTGTGTAATATTAAATCCTTCAGATATGATTTTTTTAGACCATTTTGAAGGTCTATCCTTTGAAAATACCAGTATGTAGATGTTTTCATGTTTTGTTCGTCCTATTAACTTCTAATGATAAATATAATATAAATCACATGATACTTCCAGACAGTTACTCTTACTTTTGTAATTTCTAGGACCACTACTTTTTGTACTTCTACTTGAGTAATATTATTTTGAAGTAACTGTTCTCTTACTTGAGTACAGTGTTTAACTACTCTACCCACCTTAGTGCACATCATTCAGAACATAACTTAAAAGTACAGTAAATAACTTTCTAGAGGTGGCCCGTCACCTGCTTGATTCCATGGAAATAGAAAGTTAAAACCGTACTTTGGAACATTCTCCATTGAGATAGATATGTTTTATGCCCTAATGTTGAATTTATAGCCAAAGGAACAACATTTGCCTGGAAACAAGCAGGAGGAGGCCAGGTTCAGGTCTCTGGAGATACAAGCCTACCCTCAGTAAGGAAGTTTTTTTCAGTGCAATATACACAACCAAATTGAAAAAAATATGCTCAGGTCTCTGAGATTACAGCCTACCCTCAGTAAGGAAGTTTTTTTCAGTGCAATATACACAACCAAATTGAAAAAAATATGCTTTTATTTTAGTATATTTTTTGGCTAAAAAGTTTATATGCTGTGGCTTTAATTTGCACATTTTGGTAATAGATTTGAGCCATTATTACAATCAGATTATAGATTTGATTCACTGCACAATATTGGTAAATGGTAACACAATTTTTATATAGCGCTTTTCCACATTCAAGGCACTCAAAGCACTTTACATCAAGGAACCACTCACCCATTCACACACGCATTCATACACCAGTGCACGCAGACAGTTGGAATCGCACTGCCAACCTGTGGGTCAGTGGATCTGACCGCTCAACCAATGATGTTTATGTCGGGAGCGGGATTCGAACCGCCAACCTTCGGATCAGTGAAAAACACTCTTATCAACTACCCATATATTATATTTTATTTGAAAGCCAAATATTCTCTCTGGTAGCACTTAATATAGGGGGATACTGAACCTATGTGTGATTAGGAGACATGGGCGTGACAAATGCCTTGGTTCTGTTCATATTATGGGATGTGAATGCACTGCACAAACTGAAAAGGCAGCTATGGCTGTATTATAACACGTGTGTCCACAGTGTATGGGACGAGTGCAACAGCAGGAAGTCATGCATGGGGCAGATAGAGACCGGGGCTGTATTGATCCCAAAGCCACATGCCATCACCTCCATGTTTTTCAATGGGCTGGGAAAATCCATATTAAATGCAATCCAATAACAGCAAAGGGGTGAAACTGAGCTCACAGTCACAGTGTGTTAAAGTTGCGTAACTCGAATAAAAACATTTGATTTGTTCTCTCAAAATCAACTTCACGTGACATAAATCGTGGACAACGGGCACATCCTCCATAGATTTATATTGGGTTAATACGAGGGCTGAACGATCTGGGAAAAAATATCCACCCATCCATCCATTTTCTTCCGCTTATCCGGGGGTTGGGTCGCGGGGGCAGCAGTCTAAGCAGGGACTCCCAGACTTCCCTCACCCCAGACACTTCCTCCAGCTCCTCCGGTGAGACCCCAAGGCGTTCCCAGGCCAGCCGAGAGACACAGTCCCTCCAGCGTGTCCCGCGTCTTCCCCGGAGCCTCCTCCTGGTGGGACAAGCAATGTCAATTTTTGGGATTTATGTTTTAATAATAAGATTTTGTTCAAAGTTCACATTTTAAACGCCAAAAGACTGAAATATAAACTAATACAAGAATCACACTTCAGAACATCTTTGTGCAGATCTAAACTACAGGGTTAGCAGTTTTTATGCAGAATAAGACCGGTATGGTACTTCAAAAAGTGCAGTGTTTGCGATTTACGATTTGTGATCAAAGTCTCAAGTCTCTAAAAATCACACATAAATCATGGACAACAGGTAAATTCTCCCATAGATTTACATTGGGTTTATACAGGCTCCTGTGGATACTCCTTGACAAAGATCAATGTCTATTCTACAGTGATATAGATTTAACCCCAGATGCCCTTCCTGAGCCACACACTATTGAAAATGAAGTACAATAGGCTAATCCTCCAGCTGGTAAATCCTGACCACGATCCCGGGTCAGATCTGGGGAATATTTCCCTGGCTCCTGTCAGGTTTCTCCAATAGAACTGAAGGAGGGATCAATACAAATGTAAAGTTAAATTAACTCTCAAGAAAAAGGTGCGCTAGGGCCAGCCACCTGCTTGTCTCCATGGAGATTATTATTACTTTGCCAGGAATATTCCGCAGTATGGTAATAAATGTAATTCTAGGAAAAGCGATAACATCTCGATCTTTAATATAGTGGTGGTATGTCCAGTGTCATCTGATCTCAGAGGCTAAGCAGGGCTGGGTCTGGTTAGTATTTGGATGGGAGACGGCCACAGTGGGACACCGGTGACTCTAGTCTATTGCATAATGTTGTCGTGTCCTTGAGCAAGACACTTCACCCACTTTGCCTCCAGTGTTGAAGTATATTGGTGTAAGAATAAGTATGTTTGTGAATATTGGACAACATGTATGTTCATTAAAATGCACTGTTCCAACCAAAAAAACATCAAAAACAAATAATGAATAATAAATAAATGAAAGCCCAGCTAAATGTGCCGTTCACTGCCACAAAGCCCATGTTCCAGAATGATGTGTGGTTAGTGAATGAACAAATTATAGTTATAGTTATGTACAAACATTGGATTCTGACTGTGTTACTGTGTTATACCCATAAACCCCAGATTATAAAGTCACTCATCTGTATATTTTTCTTTCCCACAGGAGCAGGTGCCGGGTGACGTTGATCCAAAATGGCTCCTTTCCTGCGGATCGCATTTAACTCCTATGACCTGGGCGTCCTGCCGGCTCTCGACGATCCGCCATTTTGTGCCATCAAGATGAAGGAGGCTCTGACCACCGGTGAGACACTAGTCTAATCTAAACCATACACACTTCTTTAATACTTTATGAAGATGTGAGTCTGGTCACTGGTGGATCTCCCCGTTTTCAAATGGGTGTGATTGACAGGTGGATTAGGCAGTTATGAGCAGGCATGGCCCATCCTTATTGGAAAAATAAAGCGAAAAAAAATATCACAGGGGGCTGAAAAACATTGTGGAGGTGACCAATGAGCTCCTTCGTTTCACTGAAAAAAATAATCTGATTGTATGATCACGTTTGACCGGGCTTGAGACACAGCAGAGGGTGTGGGAACCAGATCAAAAATACAGAGAGAGATCTGGATTTGCCAGTCAAACAATCCTTATTTCTATGAAAACATTTTAACCTCCAACTAGAAAACTACAAATCTTGGGTTCAGTGCCAGAAGATGACTAAGAGTGTGTTCACACTTTCACAATCACCACATAAAAATTCACACTAAACAGTGACTAAACCTGGAACTAAACCTGGAACTAAACCTGGAACTAAACCTGGAACTAAACCTGGAACTAAACCTGGAACTAAACCTGGAACTAACCTGGAACTAAACTTGGAACTAAACCAGGACTAGACCAAGACAAGACCAGGACTAGACCAGGACTAGACCAGGACCAAACCAAGTCTACATTTAAACCCAGACTGGACTAAAACTAAAGTAGTCAAACTAGTAGACCATTGAGGGAGCAACTGTAGAATAATCTGTACTTTGAGAAACATTAAAATAGCTGTCGTCCCGTATCTGCCATTGATTCTAAAATATGAAATCACAAGTCGAATGCCAATTGCAAGTTTGACTGATAATTGATGGCACCACAAGCAGTTTTTGTTGCGTATAAGCACATAAAGGCTCTGTAATTGTTATCTTTTCCTTTCTGTTTTTTTAGAGCGTGGAAAGACGCTGGTGCAGAGGAAGCCGACCATGTACCCCGCGTGGAAGGCCAGTTTCGACGCGCACATTTACGAGGGGCGGGTCCTGGAGGTGCTTCTGATGAAAACTGCAGAAGAGCCATTGGCCGAAGTCACCGTGGGCGTGTCCGTACTCGCCGAGCGGTGCAAGAAAGCCAACGGCAAAGCGGAATTCTGGGTAAGAAAAGGGATGAAAGGTTAGATTATGTGTAAAAGTGCGGATGTGGAAATGACTAGAAGGACGCTCTGGTAGTTGTCTGGTTTCAGTTTTAGTTTGTAAGATGGGGAACTTTGCTTTCTTAACTTGATGACAGTATATCTGCCAAAATGTTCTTGTGTCCTTATAGGGTTGGGCAATAGTCACATAAATTAATATCTCAATTTTTTTTTATATATCCCAATAGCAAACAGTTATTATATCAATATGAACAGAAAAGTGTAAAAACATGTCTATTAAATGTGTTAGTTGAGGTTTTAGTATTTAGAAATTAGTAAAATTACCTGTAATAATGCAGTAGCTTACAATATATGTTTTTTCGACATCCATTTCGAAACAGATCTTGTTATAGCATTGTTTTTAATTATAAACTATACACATGATATTGAAATTTTGTATATTCTCAAAGCAGCATCCACGATATGAATTTCAGGTCAGTTATTTATTTTCAGAATGGCAAATATTGGATAAGAACAGCACTGTTTTGTTTTGGTTTATGTTGGGTTTTCCCCTGGGATTTTTCCAGTTAACGGCCCTTGTAGTCCTGACTTAGTCTTGGTTTAGTTCTGTTTTTGTCAGATTCATGTATTTGAAAGGAAACCATGTTAAAAAATTGAAACTGAAAAATCCTTAGTTACATAAAAGCTAATTTTTTCATGAGTAATCCCTCAGCCATATTGTTTAAAAAGCTACATACAGGACAACCTACACAACTTTAAAATTCTACTTTTCAGTATTTTCAGATATTTTCAGATATTTTACTTGGTTTTGAAAGTTGGAGGTTGGATCTTAAACGTTTTATTGTTCCAGGTGGATCTGCACCCGTCGGGGAAAGTGATGATGGCTGTGCAGTACTTTCTGGAAGGAGGAGACGCAGGTAAAACAGATCAATGCTCAGTCTCCTATTGCTGCTGCTTTAACTTAAGACACAGGCTTCAGTGGACTACACCCTCCTGAAGCATGTTCAAGACACAAGCTGTTTGTCCATCTCATTCATTTGATTGAGGCAGCAGTGATCAGTCATTGAAGTGTTTTGTTATTTAACTCTGAGAAGTTCAATCTATATTATGTGTTATGCTTTTGTGATTTATACCCATTTATGACATATATTTTGTCCTGGTTAAATTCTGGTTTAGACCTGGTTTAGTCCTGGTCTTACTTTGTTCATACCTTTCGTCTTGGTTTACTACTGATTCTGTTCTGGTTTAGTCCTAGTTTAGTTCTGGGTCTGTATTTTATTAGTTCTGGTTCAACCCTGGTTGGTGTATCTGAAGGCTTGGTCCTGGTGTGGTCCTGGTTCGGTCCTGGTTCGGTCCTGGTTCGGTCCTGGTTTGTTCCTGGTTCGGTCCTGGTTTGTTCCTGGTTTGGTCCTGGTTTTGTCCTGGTTTGGTCCTAGTTTGGTCCTGGTTTGGTCCTGTTTTAGTCCTGTTTTAATTCTGGGTTTTGTCCAGGTTTAGTGTCAAGGTTGATGTGGTGATTGTGCAAATCTGAAGACATGTTATAATAGGCCATTCACACATGTTTAACACACAGGCCATATAGGCCATGGTTTAGTCCCGGTTTCTGTCCTGTTCATTCATATATGAAGTCCTTGTTTACTACTAGTTCTACTATGTTTTAGTTCTAGTTTAGTTCTGGTTTAGTCCTGGTTAGTCTTGTCCTGGTTTGGTCCTGGTTTTAGCCCAGTTTAGTCATGGTGTAGACTTGGTTTGGTCCTGATTTGGTTCTGGTTTGGTTCTAGTTTGGGCCCATTTCTAGTCCTGGTTTAGTCCTGGTTTAGTTCTGGGTTTTGTCCAGGTTTCGTCTCAAGTTTAATATGGTGATTGCGCAAGTCTGAACCATGGTTTCGCCCCAGTTTCCGCCCTGTTCATTCATATATGAAGTCCTGGTTTACTACTAGTTCTGCTGTTTTAGTCCTGGTTTAGTTTTGGTTTAGTCCTGGTTAGCCTTGTCCTGGTTTGGTCCTGGTTTGAGCCCAGTCTAGTCATGATGTAGACATGGTTTGGTCCTGGTTTGGTCCTGGTTTGGTTCTAGTTTGGTTCTAGTTTGGGCCCAGTTCTAGTCCTGGTTTACTGCTGGTTAGTCTTGTCCTGGTTTGGTTCTGGTTTGAACCCACTTTAATCATGATGTAGACTTGGTTTGCTCCTCAGTTTGGTTCTGTTTTGTTCTGGTTTGGGCCCAGTTCTAGTCCTGGTTTACTGCTGGTTAGTCTTGTCCTGGTTTGGTTCTGGTTTGAACCCACTTTAATCATGATGTAGACTTGGTTTGCTCCTCATTTGGTTCTGGTTTGGTTCTGGTTTGGGCCCAGTTCTAGTCCTGGTTTACTCCTGGTTAGTCTTGTCTGGTTGTCTTGTCTGGTTTGAGCCCAGTTTAGTCATGATATAGACTTGGTTTGGCCCTGGTCTAGTCCAGATTTAGCTGTAGGATTAGTCCTATTTTATGTATCTTGTGTGGAATTATGAACACAGCCCAAGATTCACTTATTGCTACTCCTCAGGAGTCAATTCTTCTTTCCAATGTTATGTTTAATCTCTTTGTTTACATTCGTTTGTCAGAGAGTAAACAGCCGCCCAAAGAGGAGGAGGCCCCGACTATAAACCGCAGACGAGGGGCCATAAAACAGGCCAAAATCCACTTCATCAAAAACCACGAGTTCATTGCCACGTTCTTCAGACAGCCCACCTTCTGCTCTGTGTGCCGCGAGTTTGTCTGGCAAGTACACAACATATCAGACCATCCATATAAACACTGCGTATCCATTGAGTTTAATTATGTATCTTAGACCTCTACAAACGAGATTACAAACGATTAGTCTAGAATAATTGGGACTAATCGACTATTAAAATAAGCAAAATTGTATTTTGACCAACAGAATAACACATTTCTGAATTTTATCCATACAGGTTATTTGCAAATATTTTCTTCGTAGAAGCCGCCAGTTAACATATTTCAGCCTGTATTGGGTTAAAAATGTATTTTACAAATCTAAATTTCTATTAGTAAATTTGACTTCTGAAATGCTTTTGATTCTTATATTAGTTTGATAGTTCAGATTTCCTTTTGATATAAGCTTCCAGTAATGTTTAAAAATGGAATGTTAAGTCAATCTAGATTTTTTTAAGTATAATTCGAAGCTAATAGAATTTAAATTTTTGTATAAAAATGATCAGTGACATATTTTTCCACATTTTTATTTTTTGTTTAATTATTGTGTGGTTTTTTATGTATTATATTTTTTGAAAGGTTCATCAAAACAACAAATAAATAATAATAAATAGTGCAATCTGTTATGTTTTCATAGTAAAAATTCACTAGTGAATAAAGTTGATTTTTTTTTTTACATAAATCTCCCTGTAATTAGCTTCTATTTCAAATTGTGTTGAAAAATGTATTATATTGTATAGTCAGAAAACACATGTACCAATGTAACATACCTAACCTTGTAACATACCTGTGATAAATTATTAATTCAAACCCTTTTTCTTTTCTTGACAAAAGGGGTCTCAACAAACAAGGCTACAAGTGCAGGCGTAAGTCTCACATTTGAAGCATTATTGTTATGTATTATTGATTTGGTGCTTAAATATTCACACAGGCTTTGTTTTTCTTTTTCCCAGAATGCAATGCAGCGATCCATAAGAAGTGCATAGATAAGATCATTGGCAGATGCACTGGGACTGCAGCCAACAGCCGGGACACGGTGGTATGTCACAACCCCATATGTCTAAAAATCTGAGCTGGTTTAAAAACAAGTCTCTTATTAACATATTATTCATGTGGTCACGTTTTAGGTATGAGAAAGAATCTATATAATAAAGGTGGAAAATTATTCTAGTGGTGGTAATTTTCAGCTGATACTGATTTTGCTGTTGTGGCCAAAATCTGAATTTGATCTTTGCCAGTATAATTATTTTAAAACCAACAGGCCCACACTTCAAGGTACTAGACATACATCAATCTATTTTTATGAAGATTATGTAAATATAGCGGCCTCATCTGTAGCTTATTTGCTTTTCAAGTTCCATTTGAACTCACCTCTGGCCATTAATGGTAACACTATTATATAATTTTTCTGATAGTGATAAAAAAATCCCAAATATTGGCACATTTTTCATGCCCAGTTAAATGAGTTAAATGAAACTTAAATGAGTTTTCTGTATAGGGTGGGCGATATAATCATAAAAATTGAATTGTGATCAATCTGCTGTTTTGGTGAAATCGTCATATTGTAAATCACTCCTTTTCTGTTTAATGCAGCTATGTTCTCAAACATACTTTCCCCACCCTTCATTACAGTGAAGAGGAAACTCTCAGAAACTGTAATCTAGAGATCAATCAATATGGGTTTTTCCATGGCTCATATCAATACCCATTGATTAGAATACAGAGAAAACGATGGCTTTTTTGGGCAAATATTTTTGGGCCAATTTAGATCATTTTCCCCAAAATACCTAAATTTACATGTGGAAAATTGCAATTTCAATCAAAAAGTATTTATTACCAGTGACTTATTATGGAGTATAGCATCTTATTTGACTATGTTTTGACACGCATCAACTGGAAATGGCCTCACACACCAGAGTGAGAAAAGCAGATGGGGAGAGATTTCTAAGGTGTTTTTAGTGTGAACAGGACAGATGTCTCATAACGGCGACAGGATATAGATACAAACGTGTGAAAGAGTAATGTTGTTTAGCACAAAAGAAATTTCTCACACCAGAGACGTTTGGTTTGGATTCAGTGAAGTTCATTTTAAAGGGCCCATATTACACTATTTCTGATCTATGTTATAATGTTGTTTCCTCATCACAAACAGACCTGGAGTTGTGTTTTGTTTCATTCACACATGTTTAACACACAAACCCTGCATATTTAGGCTGAGTTCTTCTCTTCAAACTGAAAACACTCTGTTCCACCTTCTGATGTCATGTGGTAATAGAGGTGCTCCACTGTGTTTTTAAACTCCATACACCTTCACTAGAATCATTTGGATAATTTCAATACACCTTCCTAGAATCATTTGGATAATTTCAGCCCTGGAATTGCCAATCTCTACTGAACTAAAGGTCACAGGCAGCTGTTAATTTGAAAACTACAGCTTCATGACATCACAAAGTGGAACAGAGCATTTTGAGCTTTGTAGATGTAGATTTTGCGTAATATAGGACTGTCAACAGTAGGGTAACCAATGATATACTAGACCTGCCAGACAATGAGCCTATCACGATAATGACTATATTGATTAATGATATCGTACATTTTAGAATAGCTTTTGGGAGGATGCTGTAGGCTTAGGGTTTCAGAGGCATAAAGTTAGTTTCACTATTATTGTTTAGTGTCTATATTATATTTTCTTCAGCAATATATTGCTTTTCAGAATGTTTTATTGTGAAAGGCCTACATGAGAATACATTTGATCTGAACGCAGCAGTTTGTTGATTTTAGTTTTTTGTTGTTTTCAGTTCCAAAAGGAGAGGTTTAAAATCGACATGCCTCATCGGTTTAAGATCAATAACTACATGAGTCCGACTTTCTGTGACCACTGCGGGAGTCTGCTGTGGGGGCTGGTCAAGCAGGGGCTCAAATGTGAAGGTAACTGTCTCAAACCAGGGTTATTTAAATATATGAATGTGTGTGTACGTACAGGGGGGTGTTTGGGGTCAGAACTGAAGAAAAACAGCTCTAAGGCACTTGACACACAACTGGTAACACTTTATTAACGTCTAACTTTTTAATTTGCACACTTGTAAATGTTTTGAAATTTGATGATAATTGGTATATATATTCTGCTACTAATTAAACATTACTAATGTTTTCCTATGAATGAACTTGTTAAATGAGAGTATGCTATATTTATTTAGCATTAATCTGTTAAAAAGTAGGCTGGCCATTGCTATCTAATATCTCACTTTCTTGTTGAACTACGGGAATTTTTAATACAAGATCTCATGATTGTCTACGTCAAAAAACTGGCCGCAGAGAACTGAAATGGGAGAAAAAGCTTTTGGTTATTTTGCTTACAAGAAATGGAATATATTTCAAGGACATGCAAAACTGGATGAATAATAAGGTTATATAGACATAAATAACCACTTACATGTATAAACATTAGCAGCTATTTAGATGTTAAGACGTGTACTCTAAAGTAAAGTGTTACCTCATAACTTTATCTGCAGATTGTGCCATGAACGTCCATCACAAATGTCAGGACAAAGTCGCCAATCTGTGTGGAATCAACCAGAAACTGTTAGCAGAGGCGCTCAACCAAGTCAGCCAGGTCAGTTCATTCATGGTTGTTTTAAATAATAACCTTATGTTATAAAAAATATGATATTTTACTGTATTTTATGATGTTTACTCCCATCAGAAATCCACTCGTCGCTCAGACCCAACTCTGGCCGACCACCCCGACATCGGCATCTACGACGAGATGAACAAACTGGCCGGGCTGGACATACACGGTCAGATATTTTGATGTTACCTACTTTACCTTAGGAGGAAAAGAGTGAATGAACTCCGCTCTGAACAACACAGCCGATCACCACTTACCTATTTTTGTATTTCTCAGACGGTCCGTATGGGCGGCTGTGGGAGGGCTCCAGTCCGCGGCCCATGTCTAGGATCAGTCACATGACTCGCATCAGCGTCGACAACTTCATCTTCCACAAAGTCCTCGGAAAAGGCAGCTTCGGAAAGGTACAGATCAGTGAAGGCTGTTAGGTTACACTGATATAAAGCAGCTCTCAAACTAAGGCTGTAATTCTTTTAGCGTTTGCTTAAAGGTCCTTTATTGCACAAAATGGACTCTTCATGCCATGTTATAATGTTGTTACCTCCTCAAAAACATACCTGGAGTTGTGTTTTGTTTATGTTTGAATAAGCCTCTACTATTAGTCTGTCTACATCTCCAAACCTCAAAATGCTCTGTTCCACCTTGTGATGCCATGAAGCAGTAGTTTTCAAGTTAACAGCTTCCTTTTACCTTTTGTTCAGTAGAGATTGGCAATTTCAGGACTGCAATTATCCAAATGATTCTAATGAAGGTGTGTGGAGACTCAAAACACAATGGAGCACTTCCTGTATTACCACATGACATCACAAGTTGGAACAAGGTGGAGTGTTTTCTGTTTGGAAGAAGAACTAAGAGCCTAAATATGCAGTGGAACAAGGGGAGTGTTTTCTGTTTGGAAGAAGAACTAAGAGCCTAAATATGCAGGGTTTGTGTGTTAAACATGTGTGAATGAAACAAAACACAAGTCCAGGTATGTTTTTGATGACAACATTATAACATAGATCAAAAAATAGATATGGGCTCTTTCATTTATAATGTTTTATCCACATTGTTTTCGCCCTTTGGATAAATTCTTGGTCAGAACAGCTGTAGCAAAGGTATCGTCCTAGTTTAGCCCCTATTTAGACTTCAATAGTTTTAAAACTCAGGGTTTGGATGAAATTGAGTTCACATGCGTTTAAATATGTTACAAAAAGAGAATATTTCTTAAAAACAAGGTCACAAAACTGGTTTAGATTGGGTTATCTATGACATAAGGGTGGTTGTTGCTCAGCTGTATGGAGTAAGATATATAGTCCTGTATTGTTCACTGTGGGAGCAGAGCCACAGGAGTCTAAAGGAATAATAAATGAAGTATTATAAATAAAAAATACAATGAATAATACATCTATCTCTCTTATGGGTGGGTGATATGGTGACAGATTTATAGGGATTTTCTTAGAGCCTGATCACAATTTTGTTTTCTATAACATTTCATGCACATGGACCTTGCATTTTTCTATTGCCTTAATAAGATTGGATTGGCAATTCCAGGGCTGAAATTATCCAAATGATTCTAATGAAAGTGTGTGGAGACTCAAAACACAATGGAGCACTTCCTGTGTTACCACATGACATCACAAGGTGGCACAGAGTGTTTGAGTCTGACAGAAGAACTCAGCCTAAATATGCAGGATTTGTGTGTTAAACATGTGTGAATGAAGCAAAACACAACTCCAGGTCTGTTTGTGATGAGGAAACAACATTAGAACATAGATCAGCGTAATATCGGCCCTTTAAGGTTAAGGTACACTTTATTGTCCCCGTAGAGAAATGTATCCTCTGCATTTGACCCATCCTTCAATGCTGCTGGGGCGACCTGTCAGGAGCAGTGTTGGCTTATCTCCTGATCTAGAGCTAGGCTTGGTCAGGACAACCTTAGCTGGAGGATTTTACCCATTGTGCAGGTTTGGGGTTATGAATCACAATATGACCAGAATAGGATATTGCCACAGGGATAAGATCACTATTATATTTTTACCACTATTCATATCTCCTAGCCCTAATCCTTCTTCACTTAGTTTCAAGAGGAGGAATTATGCAAAATAGTTTTTTTTAGCTTTCTACCACATTATAATGTCGTTCATTCATCAAAAACATGCCTGAAGAGGTTTTATATGTCATCCATGCATGTTTGAGTATTTTAGAGATCTCTCCTGGACCCAGTTCGAACCCTCCTTATGGTTGGTTGTAAGATTCTGTGCAAAGCTCCGCCCACAAGCCTACGTCACCCACGCTCCCACACGACAATTCTCCAGAAATATACAAAAGCAGGATGCAAAACTTTACACAGCAACTTGACAAACCTGATGCGATGTGCAGTAGTTTCATTATTGGGACGGACGCTGATTGTGCTGTGATAGCGCTCTGAAGGGGGAGGGACTTAACGCAGAGAGCAAAGGGAGAAGAGACTGAAAGTGTGTTATGTGTTAGCAGTTAATACCCCATAGAACTAAAATGCCCCCTCTTTCATTTCTGTGCAGGTCCTGTTGGCAGAGTTGAAGGGTCGCGGGGAGTATTTCGCCGTCAAAGCTCTGAAAAAGGATGTTGTTTTGATGGATGATGACGTAGAGTGCACCATGATAGAAAAACGTGTTCTGGCTCTGGCCTGGGACAACCCCTTCCTCACTCACCTCTACTCCACTTTCCAGACAAAGGCAAGTCCTGATCCCCCCACATAGGTTTAATCCTATCGGGCCCACTCTGGTGCCAGGTTTCAAAGGGCTTTAAAGCAGACCTATTGTGCAAAACTGACTTTTCAGAGCCTTTAACCATGTTATAGTTGTTCCCTTCTCATTTACTCTCTCGATGTTGTATTTTGAGTGATTCGTGCATGTTTGAACAATCTTTAACCGCTTATTTTCAGGACGCCATATTGCCGATCAATCCTCCTTTTCACTGCTACCGGCACACGCTCACTGCTCTGTACTTATTTCGTTCTCCAATTTTATTTTCTTAATCGGTGATACGCGTAGGATTTGGCAACGTCGCATAGTCATTTTGGTACAAATGAAGAAAAATCCGCTAGCGTGATCTGCAGCTATCCATCGGAGGGGCCGACTCATTGTTGTAATGACGTTTACGGCGACGTCAGCTCCCATTGGGCGCCACAGTTTTCTAACGTGGAAGTGAGCGGACTTGTTTCTTTTATTAAGTCGTTTTTAGATGAATATTGCAGTTTAAAATGTCCAAATCATAACATAATGATCCACGGGTGTCAGAGATTATAACTATATAGCGGACACAAGCACAACAGGTCTTCTTTAAAGGTACACCATGTTTGATTATTGTTGCCTTGCCAAGAATGTTCCACAGTATGGCATTAAACTGATCTATCATGCATTTGTTTTCATAGCTGTAGGAAAACTTAGAAAAAAAAGTGCATTCTTACTATGAGCAGAAGCTATAACTTGGCCTGGTGAAGTGATCTACTCGTCTCCATGGAGATAGATTTAGGTTTAACGCCATACTGTGGAACATTGCAGGCAATACCTCAGCATCTCCATGGGACAAGAAAAGTTACATAATGCAGCTTTAAATCTGTATTATTACTTGGTTTGATTTGATAATACTTGAGGCAGTTTGTAAAGAAACTTTTAATTGCTGAAATTATGAAGTAGCCCTGAATTCTAAACCTGTTGATAATCCATGAGGCGGGCACAATGTACATATTTATGACTGTTAATACGATCATTTATAATCATTTATGATCATTTATGTGCGTTTTAACTGACAGGAGCATCTGTTCTTCGTGATGGAGTATCTCAATGGAGGAGACCTGATGTTTCATATTCAGGAGAAGGGACGATTCGAGCTGTACAGAGCCACGTGAGTCACACCAAACGCAACAAAGAGCCAGAACATTATGAGATACACATTTGTTGTGAATTGTTGATTGAGCGATCAGATCCAAGTCAAGCAGGTGGTGAGCTCCCAGCCAGAAAAGTTACATAGTGCACCTTTAAAACTGACTCCAACTGAACTACCTTGTGGTGTTTTAGAGAACGGAGATTAGAATGTATTGAGTCTTTACTAGGCCTTTACAATATATTTTTGGGGTCAAAATTTATCGTGTGTACATTTTCTTCGCACTACTGAGAAATCTTTGGTTAGTTTTTGTGTTACGATAAGATTTAAGCCATAAAAGGTTGAGTTGATAACGTCTATGACTCATGACAGATGCAAACTAACTACCAAAGTGTTTCGTTCTGCTTTTTATTTATTACAGCTCATGATTTTTTAACAATGTTGTAGATTTAGAATAGGTTTTTTGGAGGGTCGTTCTGCTTTTGGGTTTTTGTGTCAGTGGCATAAATTTGTTTCAATATTATCGTTTATTGTCTACATTTTTTTCATCAATATATCGAACTTCAAAATATCATTGTTATCATGACAGGCCTAGTCTTTACATTACATCTTGAAATCATCTTGCAAAAGGCAATTAAACTGTTCAGATAGTTTCCGTGACTGCTTTAAAGATATTGTTGACATTGTAGACAGCCTTCCTTCCCTGTAATAATGTGTTTATTAATTTCTTCTCCTCTGCCCGTGTGAGAGCTAGCTTTAGTGGTACATGTGTTAGCGTCTGTTCTGTGTCAAACCGTAAAAGGCTCTTCATGTGGGGCGGATCCACCCACTGCCAGCGATCACAGCTTTGGGCTTCCTCCAAAAACAAAACAATGGCACAGATTGAGGAGAAAGGACTGCATGTTTTGAAGATGGAACAGATGTAGGCAGGAGGACATAATACACAGTTGTGAGTTGCCTTGGTGTGTTTTAGTTTTTTTCATGTTTTACAGCTTAAATACTGTATTTTATATGACACAATCGAATCTAAATCAATTTGTGTTGTCGCAATTATCACATTTCAAAAGCTTCAATTAAGATCATATGAAGTTTTGATGTCTACAAAAATGTACGGAATTATTGCATTTAGACCTGTCACTATAATTATCTAAATCAATATATGGAAGCTGGAACAATATTTTTTTGGGGTCAGTATTTATCACGTGTACATTTTCTTTGCACTACTGGGAATTTTTTTGGTTATTTTTTGGCTATTTGATAAGATTTAAGCCATAAAAGGTGGAATTAATAACTTCTATGGCTCATTACAGATGCAAACTAAGTTCTAAAGTTTCATTCTGCTGTTTATTTATTGCAGTTCAAGATTTTTTAACAATATTGTACATTTATAATAGTTTTTGTGGTTTAAATCTGGCATAAATTGGTTTCAATATTATCGTTTATTGTCTAGATTTACTTCAGCAATATATCAAACTTCAAAATATATTACCGTGACAGGCCTAATTGCATTAATTTATTGGTTCATTTTTCAGTCTTCTTCACAAATGCTTCTGGAGTTGTTTACAATGTGTACTTTGAACCAAATCCTACTTTTTAAACAAGTATTGTAAATCTAATTACAACCACAATAGGATGCCAGAAAAATCAGTTATATTTTTCCCAAAAGTTCTACTGTATTTGTATGTAACCACCAATCATACAAACCAGTTTAAATAAGTCAAACTGTAGCTGCATCTCGGCGAAGGTAATTTGGGGTCTGAACAAAATGTGTGTCTGGATTTGAGGAGTTGGCTACTTCTTGGATTACCACATAATGACATCATCATTAGGTGGAGACAAAGTAAATATGTAAGATTTCCTTTTATTATAAGTGAATGAAACAAAAACAAGATTTGAGATTTTATGTAACACTGATTTTGTTATAGGCCTGTCACGATAACATATTTTGAAGTTCGATACATTGCTGAAGTAAATATAGACGACAAACGATAATATTGAAACTAATTTGTGCCACTGACACAACAATCCAACAACCCAAGAGCAGATTTAAACCACAAAAACTATTCTAAATCTACAATGTTGTTACAAAATCATGAGCTGCAGTAAATAAACAGCAGAATGAAGCACTTTAGTCGTTAGTTTGCATCTGTAATGAGTCAGAGAACCGTTTATGGCTGAAATCCTATCATATAACTAAAAAAAAACCAAGAAAAATTCCTAGTAGTGCAAAGAAAATGCGCACACGATGAATACTGATTCCAAAAAATATTGTCCCTATTGTTTCACCTCTTGTATTGTGCACTTCTAAAAGTTTTGGTTTTGATCTTTGGTTTTGTCTGGCTGCTCACTGTGAGCCACAAGGGAAATTACTTGGACACAGTAGCTCCGTTGATAGAGTGTTTGTCCACTGAGCCGAAGGTTGGCGGCTCAAATCCTGCTCTCGGCAAAAAAAACATAAGTGGTAGAGCGGTCACATTCACTGACCCTCAGCTCCCACAGATGAATGCTGCCGTTGTGTCCTTGGGCAAGACACTTAACCCACCTTGCCCCCAGTATCTGCATCCACTGGTGTATGAATGGGTGAGTGGTTCCTTGGCATAAAGTGCTAATAAGAAATAGCAAATCGAATGGCAGTGAAACTCCAAATAATAATGTACATTTACTTTTGTCTCTAGAAATTCACTTAAAATTGGCACAGAGCAGATTTTCCACATAATCCTTTTTGTAGAATAAACTGTAAACGTGGCCAACCAAACTCCTCCATAATGCCCTCATGTAAACAACAGAAGAACGGCTTTTCTCTTGAATTGATGATACAGCAGGCACATTTTTTCCACTCCCAACTGTTTAAATGTTATCAGAAATGAAATATTTTTGGGAGGTTAGGTTTAGACTAAATGCCAAAAACATGATTACATTTAAATATATTAAAGATGTGTCCTATTCTTCAGGCTGTAGTGAATTGTTTAGTTTGCATGGCCCCAGGTGTTCGAACCTTAAGTGACCTTTAACCCCCTGACCCTCATTTAGAAAAGTAGAGTGTAACTTAGGACACATTAAAACAGCAGTGGACTATTGCCTTACTAGAGCTGCATAAATCACTGTCAAATTGAAATAGCAATTCGAATGGACTCAATTAACAAATTACAAACATCGAAATATTCTTTCTTATTATGCAGAAAACTGCTGACCCTGTAGTTTAGATCTATATAAACATTCTGAAATATGATTCTTGTATTAGTTTGTCAGTTCATGTTTCGTCTTTTTGTCAATTCTCCTGGACACCTTTGAACAGAATCCTCTTATTAAAACATAAATCCCAAATCTAATTGCAATCCCTGTCAGAAAAATCACAAATGGGGCTAGTGTAAATTCAGTCTGGAAAACCTGACTGCGCTTCTCCAGAGTTTACCTGCTCTTCAGCCTTCATCCCATCTTCCTATTACTCCTCCCTGTTGCTCGCCGCACCTCCTCTTTGTCCAATCAGCACCCAGTCCTCCCTATTTAAACCCCCATTGCAGATGCACGGCCATTTCAGTTTGCGCAGCGCCCCGCCTCCTCCCCAGCACCCCCTTGGCTTCCCATCATCTCATCGTCCCCCTCACTCCCCTCAGCCGCACCTCTACCATTTCCGGTGTTCAGGCTCTGGGAAGAAGACACCTCCTAAACGTCATCTAACTGACACGCCCTTCATCGCAATGTCTTCTCCTGGGGTCTGAGCGCCAAAGATAACTCATTCAGTAAAGCCTACTAATACTTTTCTTTCGTGTCTGTCTGAATGTCTCCAGGTTGAATTTGATATTTTTCCCAAATCGTTCAGACCTAAGCTTTACTCTGTTAAAACTACTTTAGCAAATAAGTAGTTTGCCTACGCCACAGGGAACTTCTGGGATCACAAAAGTTAAGGTGCGCTACGTAAGTTTTCTGGTGGAGAGTCCAGCACCTGCTGGTCCCCATGGAGATGTTATTGCTTTACCTGGAATGTTCCACAGTATGGGATTTAACAACCACCAGGCCATGTTACAGGTCAGATCTGCGAAAAGGTGACCCCGCTTATCGTATAAATGCATGTTTTTCAGGTTATTGGTCAGCCTTAGTCATGCTTTGAGTGAGTGACAAGTGAACCGATATTAAGCTTTTAAAATCCATTGCAAGAACCAAATTATGATAAGTTATAGTGAAGTTTACAAATTAACTTACTGCGTTTGTAAAAATATTAACAAAATGTATTTATCTTGGTGTATAAATTCATTTTTTCTACTCAAAAAGACACATCTGATGCACTGGGATTGACACATGGGCACACAGAGACTAGAGCAGTGCAGAAAAAATATTACGGGCTAAAATTTCGATATCAGACCGATACCGATATCTGTAAAACCTCATCTGATATCTCTGATAATCGATAAACCATCCTTAGAGTCCTCGAAAATAGTTTTTGCCTTGTTGCCCATCACTAAATACCACCCTCCTGCCCGTCGTGTACGTTATACCCCTCTTCCTCCTCCTCTTCCTTCTCCTCTTCCTCTGTTTGGTGTTGTTCCTCCACAGCTGAGGAGAGAAGCAGGTCAAAGAAAGGCTAATCTTTCAGCTCTGCTCCGGTTTCACATTATGAGACCGTTATTCACCTGTGTCCCGCTCCAAACAAATGTCTCCCTCAATAATTCACACTAAATGAGTCTGCGCCGTCACACGACACACTGCAGTAGTGACAAGTACAAGTACTCAAATCTGGAGTAAAAGTATCAGTGCCGACTTCAAGACCAAAATACTACATTGTTTTGTTCTCTGTTCATGATGCTACTTCTAGGGACTCTACTACACTATTACATTTATTACTCTACCACTAAATATACTACTGTTACTACTATTGAGACTTACTACTTCTACTGCTATTACTATTATGTAGCAATAGTGATCTTCCTTACCTCATCTAATTTGATCCACTATTGGTATAATAACAGTGACTTTACTTAGTACTTTCATTATCCACAGTGACAAAAACACATTGCCATAGAAATGAAAGGTGCAAGACAAGTTTATTTGTACAGCGCAGTTTGTACACAAAGTAATTCAAAGTGCTTTACAGAATAAGATTAACATTAAAATCACAATAGAACAAATCAAAACATAAATAATCACAAATAATCATCATAAAATGAACATGAAAAGAGAAGAGCGCAGAATAAAAACCTTTCAGTCACAGCTAAACAGAACCGTTTTGAGCCTAGATTTAAACATGGTCAAAGTAGAGGCCTGTCTCACATCTTCAGGAAGAGTGTTCCAGGTGTGACTTTTCTAGTAGAGGGTCCACCATCTGTCTGTTTCCATTTCCACTGAAGATGTTATTGAAATGTCCCACAATATGGCATTAAATTAGTAGTTAGTACTTAGTTTTGACAGTAAGTCTCCAATAAAGATCAAACAGACAAACAATATAAACGCATATATATCTTGTATTTGTTCTGTTACTTGTGTTTTCATTGCTGGAAGAACATACACGACTCACTGACTGAACATACGTTCTGACTGAGTGAAACAGAAACAGGTTAACCTTTAACCTTAAATCTTAAAGGTTGAAGGTGCTGAACTAGCAGGAACTGAAAGAGCAGTGGATTTTTTTTCATTTGTGCCAAAATGACTACGCAACACAGCTGAATCCTACGTGTATCGCTGATTAAGAAAATAAAATTATACAGCGAAGTAAGTCCAGAGCAGTGGACGTGTGGCGAGAGCGTAAATGAGAAGGGGAAGCAACTTAAACTAAAAGCTCTGAAAAGTACATTTTGATTAATAGGTCTGTTTTAAACTATTTCAAACTAAATATAACATTTTTAAATGGTCAAAAGTCCTCAAAATGTCGCTTACATTTTCTATATCTTAGTAATAATATTGTACTAAACTAATATGTTTTTTTTTCCCAGGTTTTATTCGGCGGAGATCATTTGCGGTCTTCAGTTCCTTCACTCCAAAGGAATCATCTACAGGTCAGTCCACAGCTGTTAACACGTTTGAATGTATTCAGACTGCAGTATGTCTCATGATTTCCTATCGCCTCGGTGGAGGTGCTGTGTTAAATGTCTCAATGAAACTTGTGGGTAGGCCGTCCCACGCTTACAGCACCTTTTATTTTAATATTAATGTGGTAATGCGAGGCTGTGTCTGTGGTTACTCTTTAGGCATTGATGTGGAATTTCTACAAGCAAACAACTAAAAAATGAAATGAACTGAGTGAATACTACATCCCATAATAGTAGTAACTGAAAATACTATGCATCCCACAATAATGGTAACTGAAAGTACTACATCCCACAATAATAGACACTGAAAATACTACATCCCACAATAATAGTAACTGAAAATACTACATCCCACAATAGTAGTTAGAATAATGCAAGCAAAACAAAAGCACAACTATGAAAAATAATATATTAAAAGGAACTTGCTGTGAAAATTAAGATTAAAATTTGGCTTTTAAGAGGCTTTTACAAATACTATTTATTGATCAAAATAAGGCAAGGACAATGTTTTAAACTCTATTTTTGCTACTCTATTTTCTTTCTTTATCTTTATTTATACGGGGGAACCCAATGAGAACCCTGTTTAAAACACAATTCAAACAGAAAAACAAACCAAACAAATATATAAGTCCATATAAAACATTAAAAACAGGAGCAGGTGTGAGTATAAAAATTTGTTACAAGATTATTAAATTGCGATTGTGGCACCAACGTATCCAGTTTTGCTTTTCCTCTTGAAGTGTATTCCATTTTTGTGAAGCTAAACAGCTAAAAGCCTCTTTCCCATCTCAGTCTGTTAATGATTTATGTTATTAACTTAACTTACTGGTCTTTACTTTATTAAATACTTGCATCATGTGTGTTTTCTTGTGTGTTTTTGCAGAGATCTGAAGCTGGACAATGTGATGCTGGACCATGAGGGACATATAAAGATCGCAGACTTTGGAATGTGCAAAGAAAACGTTTTTGGAGAAAATCGAGCCACGACTTTCTGTGGGACACCGGACTACATCGCTCCAGAGGTAACATAAAACACACAGCAGCACACAGCCAGGGTTTAACCAGGACTAAACCAGGACTAAACCAGGACTACACCAGGACTACACCAGGACTACACCAGGACTACACCAGGACTACACCAGGACTACACCAGGACTACACCAGGACTACACCAGGACTACACCAGGACTACACCAGGACTACACCAGGACTACACCAGGACTACACCAGGACTACACCAGGACTACACCAGGACTACACCAGGACTACACCAGGACTACACCAGGACTACACCAGGACTACACCAGGACTACACCAGGACTACACCAGGACTACACCAGGACTACACCAGGACTACACCAGGACTACACCAGGACTACACCAGGACTACACCAGGACTACACCAGGACTACACCAGGACTACACCAGGACTACACCAGGACTACACCAGGACTACACCAGGACTACACCAGGACTAAACCAGGACTAAACCAGGACTAAATCAGGACTACACCAGGACTAAATCAGAACTAAAGCAGGACATTAATAGAGCACTGTTGGGACCAAGCTAGAGCCACATTACAAGTAAACCAGACCTTAACTTGGACTAAACCAGGACTAAACCAGGACATAAATAGGACACTGCTGGGACCAAACGAGAGATACATTACAACTAAACCAGGACTAAACCAGGACTAAACCAGGACTAAACCAGGACTAAACCAGTTCGCTGGTTTCATAGCTACAGCTATGGCCTGTATTTCATTTCTGGGTCAAATTCTAAATTAGTCTAAATCAGGACTTGAACTGTAAAGACCCCATGAGCACTCGCAGAAAAACCCAATTACTGCAACCTCACTGAGCAGAAAGGCAGTGTTTTTGAAAACATGAATGGCATTGGTTTTACCCATATTATTTGTTTGTTATAATCATTTCCTCTAATTAGATTAGTCTCTGTTGTATATTTTCCTTATAGCAAATTATATCTGCAGTTTTTAACCAAAGTCAATGGATCAGTTTATATTATTATGCAACTTGATCTATTTTTTTATCAATATTGCAGATTACAATGAACAAAATAAATAAATATGAAAAATGTTAAATTAATCAAATTTTAAGATTCAAAATTCAGTCCCCTCTAATCGTCAGTCCTCTGTCAGTAAAAGCATCTGGTTTGGAGCAGAGTTTATATTCTGACTGAATGAAACAGAAAAAGTTTAACCTTTAACCTTAAAGAAGACCTGTGATACCTGTGGATCATTATGTCATCATTTGTACATCTCAGTATTCATCTAAAACGACTCGACTCTGATTGTGTTAGAAAACCGCTGTGCCCAGTGGGAGCTGACGTTGTCGTGTAGCGGTTGGCCTCTCCTATGGAAAGCTGCACATCACACAAGCGAGAATTACAGCATCTGGTTAGGAGCAGAGTTCAGACTTTGGAGGAAGATATTAGACATTTTTTTGTGTTAAATGGTAATTATTAAAAGTGTGAACTGTTTATGTTCAAAAGTCAATATTGAAAGACATTTTATTTAACAAAATAAAATCGAATTGTAAATCGAGATTGAGCAGTATGAGAGAAAAAAAAACATAACGCTGGAGGGACTATGTTCTCGGCTGGCCTGGGAACGTCTGGGAGTCCCACTGGAGGAGCTGTAGGAAGTGTCTGGGGTGAAGGAAGTCTGGGCGTCCCTGCTTAGACTCCTGCCCCCGCGACTCAGCCCCGAATAAGAGGGAGAAAATGGATGGAAATCATGATAACTTTATTGACAAAATCCCCAGCCCTACTTCTAATTAATATTACAGACCACATATGTCTTTAACTCGGTGTGTATGGTCCTGTTCAGATCCTGTTGGGGCAGAAGTACTCGTTCTCGGTGGACTGGTGGTCTTTTGGGGTGCTGCTGTACGAGATGCTGATCGGACAGTCGCCTTTCCACGGAGATGATGAGGACGAGCTGTTTGAGTCCATCCGAATGGACACGCCCCATTATCCACGCTGGATCAACAAAGAGGCCAGAGACCTGATGGAGAGGGTGGGTACTTTTAAATACTGCGTAGATGTTTGAAATCCTTGTGTATGTAACAAGCACATTAGAGGAAATAATAATGTGAAAGGTATAGTTATGATATGAAACTTTGATACTAAGGAAAACACTCAATACTCAATACTGATTTTGATACCACAGTATAATAAAGACTCTTACGTATAATAAAAGGTCACTTTCAACACACACATATTTAGTAGTTCTCTGTGGTCTTATACTTTTGATATAGATCCAGAACATTCTTAAACTATTCAGGAAAGGTCCACTCCTGTCCTATCTATGGAATTTTTAATGAATATCTTGTATTGATACTAGTTTTGCAGTGGTGGAACGTGACAAAGTAAAAGTAGGGTACTTTTTACTTTTAATTTACTACATTTGAGAGCAGGTATCTGTACTTTCTACTCCACTACATTTTTAAACTGGACTGAGAAGTAAAAGTATTTTTTACTACTGTCCTGCAGAAAAGGCTGAGGGTTTATTTTTAACATGTTCGTAGTCTGAGCAAACAAAAATATACAAAGAGAAAAGATAGATTTAATTGTTTCCGTTGAACAAAATTCAGCACAAATCTTTATCAAAATCACTACTTTTGAAGCTTTATAAGACCTCAAAATATGCACAAAATACTTTTACTTTTTACTCTTCAAGTGCATTTTTAAACAGGCACTTAAATACTTTTGCGCAAGTTAAAGTGCAGATACTGAAGCAAAAAATACTCAAGTAAACGTATCACATGAAAAAATCTACTTAAGTGCGGTAACAAAATTGAGTACTTCTTCTACCACTGTAGTTTTGGTATCAAGTAGTATCTGGGTATTGTTTTTTTGACAACCCTAAAAAGGAAATAGTTTGGATATAGTGCAATTTTAGTATTTCACGTATGTATTTATTTATTTATTTGTGATTTTTTTTCAAATCTAAAATGTAGTTTAGATAAATTTATACAGTGAAATAATTTGAAAAATGTTAAATAGTTTTGGAGTTGTTCTGACGGCAAATTGCTCTGCTTCCTCAAATGTGTGGAGGGCCATTCAAAGTCTGTTCTATACTTGAAGTGTATTTCACACAGAAAACGACTAAACATTCCAACATCATTCCAAACAAACTCTTTTTCTCAACTTTGATCAACAGTATATGACGGTAAAGTGTTGATCTGGGTCTAAAATTTAATCAATTATCAGTTCAATTCAGTTTATTTTTGTAAAGCCCAAAATCAGAACAGCAGCTGCCTCTTAGGGCTGAACAAGATCATTGATTTAAACAACAGAAAGTTAGAAAATCAACAGTGAAACAGACAAACAAGCAACTGGTGAACGGTCCCAGAGCGCCCCCTGTCCTTAGACCCTCCATCTCGGCAAGGAACCTGCAGCCTCCCATGGACGGGCAGGCACACTGTGTATGATGTGATTCTTACTGTTCCTTCTGTCTCGCCGCAGTTGTTTGAGAGGGACCCCAGCCGCAGGTTAGGAGTCGTAGGAAACATTCGTCTGCACCCGTTCTTCAAGAGCATCAACTGGACCAGTCTGGAGAGGAGGGAGATGGAGCCGCCTTTCAAACCAAAAGTGGTATGTTTTTGTGACTTTTTAATGTACTTTCTTTCTTCTGTGATTTCCAGTGGGAATCACACCTGCCTCCATGGAAACCTGTCGCAATAATGACTATATCCACTTATCGTTCAATATATAAAAGCTGGAACAATATTTTTTAGGGCTTAATGTTTATAGTGGTTGCAGTAACAGTGTAACTGTAAAGGGTTGAATAAGTCACTCTTATGGCTAATTATTGGTTCATTCTGTAATTTTTTTGTTGCAGCTCAGGCCTTTAAATGATTTTGTCATTTTAAAAACGGTTCACTGAGATTATCTTGCTTTATTTTAATCTTAATCAACGTCTTAAAGTAGTTTCAATATTATCATTTATCACAATATTTCTCTGTAACGATATTTATAGGGTGTATATTTTCTTTGTAAAAGTGGGGAGATTTGGGGTATTTTTGTTGTAACACAATAACATTTGAGCTGTACAAGGTTGAATAAGTGACTCTGAAGTGCGATATATTGCTGAAGTAAATATAGACGATAAACGATAATATTGAAACCAAACCCTAAAGCAGAATTATCCCCCAAAAAACTATTCTAAATGTACAAAATTGTTAAAAAATACAAACTGCAAGAAATAAATGACAAAATGCAACACTTTAATAGTTCGTTTGTATCTATAATGAGTCATGGAAGTTCATAATTCAAACTTTACAGTCACATCTTAGTACAGAAAAATAACCGAAATTTTCCCACAAGTGCAAAGAAAAAGTCCCCATGATAAATACTGACCCCCAAAAAGTATAGTTTCATCTGTCATGTGTTGAACGATAAGTTGATATCGTAAATATTGTGACAGGCCTGGCTAATTCTTGACCAATCAGTCTGTTTAAAACTGATTAACTGGGGTTATCTTGCATTATTGTTATTGTGTCAGTGGTATAAAGTAGTTTCAGTATTATCGTTTATCGCAGTATTTCTCTGTAGCAATATATCGCGCTTCAAAATGTGTTATCGTGACAGGCCTACCTCCATGTAATCCTTTTCTTTCTTTTCATTCTTTTTCCTGTCCTGCCTACCTTTTTTCCCACGTTTTTTGAGCAAAATGTGTCTTTGAGCAAAAGTTCTCGAGGTCAAAATAAGTCCGCTGTGTGCCATTGTCATATAATTATAAAGCGTTTTATGGTACGATAATCAGGAAGTGCCAAACCGTGATGGCAGAACCCTGCTCTGGTCTTTGAAAGTTGTGAAAAGCACTTATAAAGAACTCCAAAGAACTGCAGTGCGGCTCTGTTCTTCCTTTCTGCTTTTTTCTGCTGTTTTCTTTGGACCTAGCAGGCAGTCGGAACTTTTTTATCAGATGTCTGTACCTACCAAAAGTGCTTATAAACTCATCAAGGTCACCAAATAAAATTGAATTGAAAATTGTAATTGATCAATATAAGAAAAAATGTCTCTACTTTCAATGCATCATATAAAATCTATCATTGCAAGAGAACTGAACCAAGACTAAAATGTAGAATATATCCAAGCCTGCAGATAGAGAGCCCACCAAACCTTCTGCTTGGTTTGAGCAAGGACTCCCCTGACTCCCCTCACCCCAGACACTTCCTTTTAACCTTATAGTCACTCTACTGATGCACTCATTGATCCTATTCATGTAATAATCTGTATTTCTTGTAATGTGTTTGTAGAAAGCTCCAAACGACTGTAGTAACTTTGACCGTGAGTTCCTGAGCGAGAAGCCCCGCCTCTCGTACAGCGACAAGAACTTCATCGACTCCATGGACCAATCGGCGTTTGCGGGATTTTCATTCATAAATCCCAAAATGGAGCAACTGATAGAGTAAAACACATCCTAAGTTACTGTTAACGTGACAAAACCTTGGTACGTTTAGATGTTACGAAGTAGAGCAGGCCCTTGTATTGTATAGGTTGATATTATCATATCTGTGTGCATGCATTATTTGTCCTGAATGTAAAAAGGCCTGTTTAATAATAATACAATCATAATGTTACAATCATCTATATTGGTACCACGAGTTGCCTGTTCAGCTATCAGTGTATAAAATGAGTTATTTAATTTGATTTTATGATCTGGTTGTTCATCTAATTTTAAAATATTAAACAAATATTTAATTTTAGGCCATTTTTTTCTGTGAACATTTGCTTAAAAATGCTCGTAAATTAGCCTTTTATACGTGCAAAAGTGTGGAGTTGGGGTATAGGTTGTTACATATAATGTTCTTCAATGGAGCTCAATAGCGACCGCCCACTTCAGTTTTCCATTCATTTTTCTCATAGACTTCTCAAGAAAAAAGATATGTTTGATACTTTCTCTACAATTTTATTTACAATTGGTCTGTGAAACTTTAACATATTTAAACATTTTGCCGAAATTTGAATGTTTTTTAGATTTAAAACACCTGCAATATGTACATTAGTTATCACATAGCTGATTATCCTGTATATATGTAATATACTGTATATATAAATGGACATAACTAATGCGCTAGACGCCGCGTTCCAAATAGGAAGTGATCATGGATGCACTTCTGGCTCCATCGACTCTGGCTCCAATTTATTTTACACTGAAAAATTGTCACCCCTCTCTCTGTAACTGCTGCAGTGAACCTCATCATTTTGGTTTTAAAATCTACATGATCATGGTATTTCTATTTCGCTATTGTGTCTGTGAATCGAGATATGAAGATTAATAACAGAGGAATCAGGCGACTTCTTTCCCCAAGGTCACTCCCGCTAGCGTTAGCAACAGGTTTGATTGGCAGCGTGCAGGCAGGAAGGGGCATTACCTTTATCAGCGTCGCTCTGGATTGGCTCTTTGGTTGCTATGATACTCGCGGTCGGAATTCCAAATATGGAACTCGGCTCCAAATTTGCCCCATAACCGCTAGTCTCATTCCAAATATGAACTCGGCTCCAAATTTGCCCCATAACCGCTAGTCTCAATGAGCTTCATTTGACTGGAGCCGAACGCTGTGAGTGACGTTGCACTGTGGTTATCGTCTATGGTTATCCTCTGTTTTAATATTTGAAAGTCTATGGGGAAAATTTTTGGGAAATGTACTTCCGGGACCATGGGGGGCTTTGACTGTTGAGCTCCATACTAACGACATTTATACATTTATAAAGTTGCACATGGTTGCTAACGGTAACCAATGAGATATGAGTAAGATTGTGAAAGTTACCTCATATAGATATCACAGCAGAAACACATTGAACTCTATAATGTACACTCATTTCATTTACTGTCACTGTCACTTTAGTCGTTGGCTGCATGTTCAGATCTCAAAACCTCAAATCAAGAAATGTGTAATCTCTCAAAAACCTTTAACATGTGTTCATCTGCACGACAGGAAGAATCATAGATGGATAAAAATGAAAAGGTGTGGTTTTGAGGTCGACATAATTGTGCCATATTAAGAACAAAGCGTAAATGGGCTAAGGTTCTCAGCTAGTGAAAGTACTGTTAAACTATAAGTACAACTGTTTAAAAAGTGTTAAATGGCATAGCATCTGTACATAGACATTGTATATGGTTTTACTGTCTAACTTGTATCATGTATATTGGTAAGATAAGGATGTACTTTTTTACTGTTCTGTCTTTTACATCTGATTAAATAACCATTCACACCCAAGTCTTGTTTTCAACATTTGTGGCCTTTTTTTTCATACATTAATGCAGTTGGGCAATTTAATAGCTCAATATGTATAGCCAATGGTGGAACATAACAAAGTAAAAGTAGTAAAGTACTGTACTTAAGTAAAGTACAGATACCAAAAAATGTATAATGAAGTCAAGTGGATACTTAATACTTTTACTTCACTACGTTCGAGAGCAGGTATGTGCACTTTGTGCCTCACTACATTTTTGAACAGGACTGAAAAGTAAAAGTATTTTTTATTATTGTCTGAGACTGTCTGAAAAGGCTGTGGGGTTTATTTTTTAACATGTTCATAATTTGAACAAACAAGAATATACAAATGAAACAGCTAGGGAAAAATTTTCAATTTTTTTTATTGAACAAACTTCAGCACAAATCTTTATCAAAATCACTACGTTTGAAGTTTTATTAGATCTCAAAATTTGTGCAAAATACTTTTACTTTTTACTCTTTAAGTACATTTTTAAATTGGTATTTGAATACTTTTACTTAAGCAGATTTTTTCATGTGATACTTTTTACTTGAGTTTTTTTTTGGGTTTTTTTTGTTTTTTTTTTTGCTTCAGTATGATTTTTTCAGTGATACTTTTTACTTGAGTTTTTTTTTGGGTTTTTTTTTTTTTTTTTTTTGCTTCAGTATCTGTACTTTTACTCAAGTAACAAAACTGAGTACTTCTTCCACCATTGATAGTTACTAAATCTGGATTATCACATACAAAGTAAAGTCAACTAAATAATTGAGAAATGCACAAAGAAATCAATTTTCTCATGTTTTAATGCATGCATGATTGTTTCTTGTCTAAAGTTTAAAAAAAAAAAAAAAGATAAAACAGTCGTATTTTCTGGCTATTCCCAAGTACTTACACTCTCTGGTCTGGTCTTCCCAGTGGTATTTATTATCTGATTTTATAATGAACTGAAATGTGGATTTTGCCTACTTAAATTTGTCTTTTCGATTCATAATAACTTAGATTATCTTATTGCGCCCTCTAGCAGCAGTTCCAGCACAACGACACCCGACGTCACCACGCAAAAACCAACGCACAATGGCCACGTCACCACGCTCCACTGTGTACGGAAGCGGCTGCGCATTCTTCACCCCATCCACTGTCTACTCAACCCATGGATTTCAAAGCAGTTTTATTTATTTGAAAGACTTTTAAATGTCACAAGGATGGGAAAATGTTTATAAGTCGTTACGGTTTGTTGTTAAAATGACAAAATTATCGTTGTCTGCAAAATACGTGGGGTGCTAACGTGAAAAACACCGTAAAAACCTCAAAAAAGACGTTCAAAATGAGCACGGAAGATGTATTGAAAGATGCGTCAACTTTGGCGTCCTATAATGTTTTGTTACAGGTAAGTACGTGCTCTATATTGCTAATAATTATAGCTAAATGTGTACAAAATATTAGATCTATATGTTTCCCCTCTTTATTTATTTTAGGTGATGTTTCGTGTGCTCACATTTTTGCTAAATGCATTCACGTTACGATTCGTATCCAAAGAGTTGATTGGTGTAGTCAACGTCAGGTAATAAGATGGATCATAACAGCTTTATCCTTTTGTAAAATGTGTTTGTTTAATATTATATCCTGTGTATTTTCCATAGGCTCACATTACTGTACTCCACGTTAGTATTTCTGTCCCGAGAAGCCTTCAGAAGAGCCTGTTTAAGTGGAGGATCAGGGACCAATCACAGCTGGAGACAAGTCATCAACCTGCTATGGCTCACGTGAGTAGGAATATAACTTATAGCTGATTTAACGGTGTAATAATATTGTTTTATTATTGTATGGTTTATTCAATTAAAGTTATGTTGTATACTGATAGCCTTTATAGACCAAACCGACTGATCGTGCATTCGAATTTCAAAGAGGTGCAAACATAATACGCTTCCATTAAGTGGCATTATTTTAGATGCCTGAAATGAGAGTGCAAACATTTTTAACTGAGGTTGCAATGCAGCCTTTTGCGCACCTGTAGACCCAGGCCTGGTCTTACTACTGTTTCTTCTTGTTAAACTGGTCCATTCATGTCGTCTGGTATCAAGATTGATGATCATAGGAAGGACTTTTATCCTATTTCTCTCTTTTTAAATACATAAATTGCACACAGTTTGTATGTTAGGTACTGTATTTTTAGTGTCTTATTTGGTGCATCTAAATGTACAAAAATAGTGGTTTAGAATATCAGTTTTAAAGAGTCAGAGCTCTGTGGAATATAAAGATCACATAAATTGAGAAGATTTTTGTCAAGAAGGACATGACTAACAATCCTGTGTCTTGATAATAAGCCAATTTAAGTGTTAGAAGATTAATTTATAATTCATTTATTTGAGCATCTGTAAAAAGCAAAAACATAAATTAAAAATGCCATTAATTTTGTACATTTTTTTTACAAAAGAAAAATAAACATAATTGCTTTGATGGTAAAGGAATAAGTTTGATTTTGATATGTTTGCAACTTAAAACTGGAATATTACCAACTTGTATTCTGCATAACTTCAAATAACTAAAATGTCCCCCTCAGGTTACCATTAGGCGTACTATGGGCTGTCCTTCTTGTCTGTGTTTGGTTGTGGCTGTTGGAAGTCCCAGACCCCCTCTCGGTGCCGTACTACAGCCCAGCCGTGGTGCTCTTTGC
>KN477770.1:67330-92707 GCA_000787095.1 Periophthalmodon schlosseri
TGAGGCAGTGATTGGGACCGCAGCCCACGAGATTCCCAGAGGAAGGGCGGAGGAGGAGCAAGGCTGAGATTACATCATTTGTTGGACATTTTTATTGCCCTGGGACAGTAAAACTTAACAAGCTTCCGACAAGAACACTGAGCTCACCACCACGTAAACCTGCATTTTGAACCAAGATGTCTCAAGTAAGTTTTATATCTTTTTGAATAAATTATTATTTTTAGAAATCGGTAATGCGTTGAGTTCTTTTATAGCAAGAAGATGAACAAGTCCAACGTCCAGAGTTGACAGAAGAGGATCTGGCAGAGGGCAGGAACAGACTGGGACTGACTGGACCGGCTAAAAGCAAAACATTTGAAGTAATGGAGGAGTGTGGTGAGTACAGAGTTAAAAGGACAATGTAAATACTAATGTGTTTAGGTAGTATCCAGTAGTATCTAGTATACTTGAGTACTTAATACTATTGTGCTTCTCTGAGTAGTTTTCAGATACTTTTACTTGAGTAATATTTTTCACAGCGTAACAGTTTGGGGTTTTTTTGGTCTCTCTGTGAGTAAGTCTATAGTGACAAAAGCTTTATGTTGACAATATGAAATTATTTGAACATTTGTGTTTCTTGCACTGCTCCTTCCAAAATATAGTTTCTCATTTTTGTGGTATATCCTTTTAAAAGTACCAAATTGTATGCATTATGTAATGTTTTGTCCACCAAATTATAAATCAAATGTTACGTTCTGACAGTTACTCTTACAATTACTCTTACTTCAATAGTTACCCAAATACTTTTTTACTCTTACATGAGACATTTCTTGGATCACTACTACTGTATGTGTTTCTACTTAAGTGATATTATTTTGAAGTAACGTTACTCTTACTTGAGTAAAATATTTGGCTACTAACCACGTCTGTCTAAATGTCCTTGGAGACTGGAGGGAGTTAGAGGCATGTTCCTGCTGTTGTTGGACAAGTTTCCTGTCCATATATAGAGAGAAGAGGGTAACAGCAGACGGGTTTAAACAGAGATTTGTTATCGAGTGTTATCAAGCAGTTAGAGTGACCACCTGCCGCTTTTTACATGTCCTGAACAACCATTAGAATGTTCTTTTTTTTAATCGGTGCCACGTGACTTGTACAAAATAGTGTCATTATATTAAAGGTCCTGTATTACGCAAAACTGACTCTTTACATTATAACATAGATCAGAAAATAGTGTAATATGGGACCTTTAAAACATGATCATATACATTTTTGTTACATGGAATAAATATGAACTTTTACTTAGCCTTGCCTCTGTCAGTCTTCCCCAGAGAAGCTGTGGCTAAAAACAGTAACAGTTGAGTGAATGAATAATGCAATGTAAAGTTTGTTTTGTTTAGGTCTATATATGGAAAGGCATTATATAAATGTTGGCCCCTAATCTTAACACATAGGCCTATTTATTTATTTCACTCGCAAGGACCACGCCACAACAATGGTATACGATAAAAATATTTACTGATGAACTGTATATGTTGAGGTCTTCGGGCTGAAAGGTGAACAAGAGACATGGGGCAGGAGGGAGGGGTCGAGAGAGCGGAGACAGACGGTGTTGCCTAGTGATACGAGTCGGCTGTTTTGAACGGTTCCATAACGTGAACGGGTGGAACCGGACCTCATTTTTTAAAAGAACCGAATCTTTTTCTTTCACATTTTTATGCATTTTTATCCTGATTAACGCTGAATCAACACAAGAATCAGCACAGAAGCAAAGCAGGTGACACAAGTGAGAGATTTGTGCACAAAAAACACATTTGGCATCATTATAACAGTTTTATTATTATTATTATTATTATTATTGTAGTGCAACGTTTTATTTTGATTATGCATTATTTGAAAGGGTTAACACACTCCCACTCTCAGTTTGAACCATTTTAAACACATCTGAGGTGTGGTCGATTCTCTCTGTGATTAGTTTGTAGTTAAATGAGTTCTCACATTGGCTTCTGTCATACAAATATATAGTAGGCTTAAAAGAGCCAGTCTTTTGAAAGGCTCTTTGAAATGAACGGATCCAAAAGATTCGGATCCCATAAAAGAGCCGAAAGTCCCATCACTAGTGTTGCCGGGATAGGCTTGTATAAATAGGGCTTCTGGGTAATTAGAGGTGTGGTTGAGGTGAGCTGTGGTTCGCTGGAGAGGAGCAGGAGGAAGTTGAGGCGTGGTCCTGCTCCTGCGTCTCAGTTAATCACATCAACTCCATTTATTTTCTCTAAAACATCATATTTTAGGATAATTAATTTAAGATAATTTGGTGACTGATGGTGCGTTTGTTCTTTCACAGAGAAGATGGGTAAAACAGCGCCCTCTGTGTTCAGTAAAATGCGCTCAGGAGGAGAGACGGTCCTCAACACGCGCTCGGCTCGACCAGCGAAGAAGTAGAAGAAATTAACTGTGTGTGGAGAATGCATGGATCTATTAAAATAAGGAGAATGTAACGTCTTATTTTGCACTGCGCTGTGCTGGAATTCACTTTTTATCATTAAGAATATGACTTTCAGGCCACTGCAACAGGAAGCTACATCAGATTAGGAATATCTCTTACCTATAGTCGGATTTTTTTTTTTTTTTTTTTTAATGAATTTGTGGTTTTGTTAAATTGAAGAATGCACCTTTATTGTCCTTGAGTCTTGAAAATAATATGTTGATTTTGACAGTGGTGGAATGTAACAAAGTACAAGTAGTAAAGTACTGTACTAGAGTATAAATTTTACATACAGTACATTTTAAAGTGGATACTTCACTTTTACTTTACATTTGAGAGCAGATTTCTGTACTTTCTACTCCACTACATTTTTCAACAGGACTGAAAAGTAAAATTATGTTTTATTGTTTGATACCTGCTGAAAATTGACGAGGGGTTTATTTTTAACACTTTCATAATTTTGAGCGAACAAAAATATACGACTAAAAACAGCTAGAAAAAAAAAAGATTCAGTTCTGTTCAGTTCAGTTAAACAAAATTCAACACAAATCTTTATCAAAATCAATTATTTTGAAGCTTTATTAGATCTCAAAGTGTAAAAAGTAAAAGTATTTTGTGCGGATTTTAAATACATTTTTAAACAGGTATTTTTACTCAAGTAGATTTTTTTCATGTGACACTTTTACTTGAGTTTTTTTTTTTTTTTTTTTCCCCTGGTATCTGTACTTTTACTTAAGTAACAAAATCAAGTACTTCTTCCACCACTGGATTTTGATAACACATTTTGTCAAAACTGTTGCACAGTTTAGTTTACAAAATAAAAGAGGTTGTCAAGTCAAGTTTTTTTTTTTTCTTTTATTAAGAATAATTTCCCAGCTATAACAAATAAAACTAATTCAACAAAACAACAGATGAAGGTTCACAGAAACATTGGGTGAGTGATGAGGAGTTGCATAAATATACTATGCAGTGAAATACTTTAGTCTGTTGGCTCAAAATAAAACGAGCTGTGTTCATTTCATAAACTTGTGCTGTTGGTCTTGGAGGATTTTGGCCGAGGATTTTGCGTCGTAGAAAAGTTCGTTGATTTCTTCGACCTGTTCTCGCTCCACGTTTTCTTTGCCCTGAACTCGGCCCAAAAGGCTGGCCGGGGTCAGCAACTGCACCGCGTATCTGAAGAGAAACATAAGGATTTAGAGAGATGGGAGAGATTGACAGAAACTTGAGGAAATTTCAATGAGGCCAGCTGATTTCATAAACAGACAACAACATCCAGTCATTATAAATAAATAAGTAAAACCCCACACAGATTACAGCGTCCAACTGGACTTTACACACAATCCTTTTTTGACACTTGCCTCCATATTGTTTTGTCTCTAGTTGCTCAAGTAAACTCTAAAAGGAAACATGCAATAACTTCCCAACTTATTATTCAGTTTTAGGTGATTTTGAGTTTTCAGTTTTTAAGATTAATAACCGTCTGTCCGTTAAGCCAGTGAAAAGCCATGGAAAAGCCTTTTAGACAGAACCAGTACAGTGTTGACTACCCCAATATCCAGGCAAAAACTAATAGAGGAGTCAGATAAAAGGTTCTTTCTAAGAGATTACATTTTATCCAACCAAAGGGGTTTAAGATGACATGAGCTGTTGTCATTTAGTCGATTAATTGGTTGTTGTGTGTTTACCTGAGTGTGGTTTTTGAGCCGATCTCTGCCAGATGTGTGAGAGCCTCTTCACTGATGTTGATGCCTTCAGTCTGAGCACGAATCTTAATAATCTGAAACACGACCGTGACATTAATATTGAGTGATAAAAGTAAAATGATCCCAGGTTTAAAGAGATTACGGCTGACCTGTTTCATCTCCTGTGGCGTGTACATCATGGTCCTGATGATCATGACTCGGTCCAGCAGGTCCAGAGGGATGCCATGAGGAGAGCTGATGTCCTCTGTCCCTCTGAGGAGACAAGAGAATGAATATTAGCACCCACTTCACCTTTAAAGCTATTTGGATTTATAAATTAATAAAACATCAAGATATCATTAAATCACTTCAATTAGTTTATTTCTAAAATGTCAAGTTTCATGAATTGGGAAACTTGGTCTTATTGTTAATAGCATTTTGGTTTCATAAAAAGGCTCAATAAAGAGTCTGGCACAGTCTCTATGGAAACTGACCCAGGGAGACGAGTCTAGTTTGGACCAGGACCCTGAATTCAAAAACTGCATTTCACATTCAAGAAAACAGAATTGATGTTATTACTGTAACAAAGAGGTATATTCGTTAGCCTAGGCTACATAAGAAATAATTTTTATTTTTTCCACTCGAGTATTCTGAACCCTTCCTGTATACTGGTGCTGACCTGATGAGGCAGTTCCCGCGGTTGGAGGCGAACACGACGATGGGGGCGATGGTGCTCTCCAGCGCTCGGTGGAGGTACGTGAAGCACTCGATGTCCAACATGTGAACCTCATCCACAAACAGGACTCCGGGCACCAGCTCCGCCACGCCCTGGTCTATGTACCGGTTCACCACTTTGTTTATCTCCGTACGCAGCTTATCTGGAGGAAATACCAACTGTAAGATACCACTGCACTTTTGTAGAAATAAATATTGATTATAGCTTTGATTTACCTGTAATTTCTGTCTTTTTGGGTTTCATTAACTGTCCCATCATAGAGAGAATGTCCTGTCCTCCCTGAAAGAAGGATAAAGGTTTATGTTTAGTAAAGATGAGAAAGTCAAGACATTTTTTTAACTGAAAGAGTGAAAAACGGCATTAAGATGACAATGATCAGCATTTTTGCAGCATTCCCATTAACTTGAAGTGAGACTGTTCAATCCCAGCTCTAGTACATATCCCAGTGCATATATACCATTATTGTGTCCTTGAGCAAGACACTTTGTTTTATGAGTGGGAGTGTGTCATTGGTAGTGGTTTGACAGCCATACTCCAGAGCAGCTTTGGCTATTCATTGGTTTTCTGCTTCCTGTTATGTGGAGCCATTTTGAGGACGGTTGACCATTTAGAGATATATTTTGTTTTGAAAAGGTCATTTCTATGGCAACGGCCCCAACTTCTTCTTATCTTGAAACCCATGAATATAACTGCCTTGCTTACCTACACTTCTTATAACTGCCTTGCAAACTCTGCGTGTAGAGCGTGAATTAAATTTATTAACTTAACGTGAGTTTGAAATTCCACAAAAGCATTATATAATTTCTTGTCATGATTTTCCATAATTACACCGGTGATACTCCAGTTCTCCACACCCGTACCTGAGGCCTTGCGTTGGCCACATCCAGATCGTGCAGCGTCACGTCTTGAACTATCTCCTTCTTCTTGTGGACGTCTCCTTTTGGCAGTGGCACGTACTCCTCCGCCTCCAGGTCGAACTCTGTCGCAAACGTGTCACAGCGACCTTGTCTCTAAAAGATAAGGATGGGTTTTCTGTTATTGGTAATATTGGAGGAGGTGCCAAGATATTGGTATTGAAATTTTAGTCGATGTTTGGCACCGATATTCTAGGGCAGTCTGCGTGTGCCCATGTGTCATTCCCAAATTTCATCAGATTTGTCTTTTTTTAAACAGACGCATGACGAAAAAGTAGATCAACGAACATTAAAAAAAAAAAGTTGCTGTTTTTTTGTTGTTTTTAGTTGTTTTTTATTGTGTCAAAATGCATCCAAAGATTTTATATGTCAGATAAATACATTTTGTTATTAAGAAAAGAGTTGGCTTGTAAACTTTACTATAACGAATGAATTTGTGGTCTTTGCTATACATTTTAAAATCTTAATATTGAAATTGAAACAACAGCAAGATAAATGTTGGTTATTAGTATTGGCTCAAAAAATATTGGACCATCCCTACTAAGAAAATACCCCAAAAAAACACCTCCATTAATTACATTGATCATTTTCAAATCAGAGAGAGAACAAAGGACAGCCAGTGCAGATGGGAGCAGGTGTGTGGCGACCCTGTGCCAAACCAGATGAAAGCGTTGAATCATCAGGTTATGAGGTTGTCAGCAGTAACAAATGTGGCTCTGAATACGGGGCTTATGTGCTCACGGCCCACCAGAGACGACTAAAGGGAGTCTCATGGCAGGTTTTCAACGCGCGCCACAAACTCCCGGAGCAGCGCAAGAGATGGAGAGATATGGAGACATGAGGAGGGGAAGGAATGACCGGCTCGTGCCCCAAAAGGAGGGAATGTACAGCAGCTTCACAGAGGAGAATACAGAGGAGCGCCGTAGAGGACAGAAAGGTCACTGGAATTATGGGACTATGGATTTAACATTCATTTGAAAAGCTTAAAAATGGCATAGAAGAAGTCCGTATTTTTACCTGTGACACCACAATCTGGGCAAAATATAAACAGGGCATTTTTGGAGTGCTCAGAGACTATATTGGAATAAAAAAAAAAAAAAAAAGTCTTGCTTTTGTACACTTTCCTTAGAAGTTACTTTGCCCTTTTTATTTATAAAGAGCTGTTTTGACATGGCACAGTGAGATTTGTAAAGTTCTACCTTGTCTTAGTCCTGGTGTGTGGTACTGACCTCCTCTCTAACTGTGGTTAAATTTGCCCCTAAACACCAGACCAATGTACTCTTCCAAGCAGCCATAAAAGTACAAAACCACCAGAAAAAAAAAATCACTTTTATCCTCCAGACAGATTGAAACAGGCTTATTACCTTCACGGCTCCACTGTTGGCTTCGATGTAGATGACATCTCCCACTTCAACTCTCTCCTTCTGAAGACTTTCATAAATGCTGGGATCAAGCTGAAACACGCAACAGCTTCTTGAGCACAATGAGGTCTATGAATGCTGTTTTATTATTTCTCTATCGGAAAATCCTCACCTTGAGCTGCTTGGTGCCTTTGGCAGTCTTCAGGCCGATGATGACGTGGCTGATGGTTTTGCCATAACCGCCCATCGGGTTCTCCGTCTCACAAGGAGTCAGCTCTGTCACCTCTCCTTCATACACCTCCTTTGTTTCTTTGATACGCAGGCCTAAATGTGCACACATACAACAACACAAAACATTAAAATATAAACTTAATTGTGAGGTTTAACCATACAGAGCAAGATGAACAATTATATTGATGAGTGCTTCCGCTCAATCTGGCGTTAGCCTGGGTAGCATTTTATGGGGCTTGGAAGGGAGTCATATAATCACCAAAAGATGCTCTTTTATGTTTAAATATTGGGTTCATTCACTTTCCATGCAATACATAACCCTCAACCAAGACATGTATAGGCACGTTTTAACATATTTATGGTGGTTTCCAAAACTGATCTGATTATTTTTATCAGGAGAATACAAAAAAATGTAATAGCCATTTTTCATTCATTATTTTTTAGAACAATAAACTAATAGTATACATTTTTTACTTAAAAAATGTCCTCCCAAACACGTTACCTGCTCAGCAGTACATTAATTACAGAAAACCCTGCATTTTAAAAATGCTACTTGTAACCTGACCCTGGTCCGTTGGGCAGGATGCACACAGGTGGCCGATTCATACATAACTGTTCTGGACAAGGCGACGACAGACTCAGAATCTGACCCTAAATTTCAGCAGATCAGGTTCTGTGGGAGGAGCACAGACCCCAAAACCCAGAGAGAATGTACTACACTTCCTCCTCTGTGACGGGAACTATCAGCATCCAGAATACAACCCCCACCCTCTCTCCCTCCCTCTCTCCCTCTCCTCCTTCATTGTTCTGTCTCCCAACAACACAAGCTTTACTCAACAAACAAATTGGAGCATCCACTGAATGGCCTGTTAAATAAACAAATGTGATGTGGGTCAAAAATAGATTAGCCTGGTGTCACAACTGTAAAAAAGAAATCAGATATATTTCTTATTTTGTTTCCTTTATTGAGTATATTGTAATTAAAGAATTTTTTGGGTCAACTAAATGTGTTGTAAACTGTTGCTGTTAATGCTAAATACTGCAGGAATTGAACGTGGAAAAATACCTATAATAAATTTATGTAGCATCAAATAGTTGATCTTTGGAGATGGATTAAATAAAACGTTCAGATGAATAGTAAAGCAGTCTTTTCATAATGGAGACATATGACATGTAATACTCACCAATGGCTCTTCTGAAATTCTCCATCAGCACTTCTGTCTTTTTGATCTCTGAGGAGTAAACTTCACTGCCAACCATTGGACAGAAAGGAACCTTGTTTCCTAACTCCTGTGCCACAGCCAGTGCTAAAGCAGTCTGAAAAGAGAGCGAAAGGCATCTTCATAAACGACAATGTAAGCAAGTATACTATATTATTGTGCTAAATGTGGGCGATGCGTTTTTACATTACCTTTCCAGTGCCTGGTGGTCCTGCTAATAATACTGCTCTTCCAGCCATCTTCTTTGAACGGATCAGCTCCACAATGATACCACAAGCCTGAAAGCAAGAATAAGATTTATTTATTTGGACAGGTAACGTTAATTAAACTGGAGCATTAAACTTCCATAGCAGCACTTTTGGTTATTTTAGGTAGAAATTAATGTTAATTATAATGCTGTTACATATTATAAATTCACAAATCACATGTACAGTTTGTAGTTTTTTTTAATACTTGACCCGGTTGGAAAACAGCGACCCCACTGTCCATGCTAGCAAAATTAGCATGTAGCTTCTCCTATTATCCGGTCTAACTGCCTGTCTCTCAATGGCAACAGGCGCTCCGATCATTCATTAAAATAAATCACAGACACCAAATAATAATAATAATAACAACACCACATTTCTATTACCTCTCTTGCAGCTTCTTGCCCCACCAAACCACATGCTGTCTGCTTAGCATTACCGGCCTCATCCAGTCCCAGTCCTTTGACGTGACTGTGAGATGCGATACGCTGGGTTTTCGTTGTGCTCTTCACCTCCTCGATCTTCATACCTGTTGTATCTATGAAAACAAGCACTAATAAAACTACAAATTATTCCTGCAGGTGGGAAAACAGCCCAAAAACCGTAGACTATCTTGCCTCCACAAAAGCCGCCGAAACTCAAAACACAAGGAAATTGGTTACCATGTGGGTTACTAGGGAAAATGAGCGGAAGTGTTTCTCATAAATCCCGCCCACTACATTTTAACTTTTTGAAAACTAAGGTAATATTAAAATATTACTTCACTAAAATCTTGCAACTTATTAGCATATTTATATTTATTTAGTATTTTATTGCATTTTCATTTAATAAAAATTACAACTTTCTCTGCCGTTCAAGACCAACATATTCATTGGCTGAAACGTGTGTCAATCAAGCTCTAATCCCCGCCCATGTATATATTCACTTCCGCATGTGTCTTGCTTTTCTCAAGCTAGTAGAAACTGCCAGAAACTTATCAGTGAGTAAAATATACCGTAATTTTGGCAAAAAAAAACCTCATTGTACCAACATCTAGATTTTCAGAATAATTGGACGCGACACTAAAACTGTAATTACAACTTAATGAAGACGTTGATCGGACATTTTAACGATTGAAATCTCCAAAGTTAGCATGCTGTCACCATAGGCAATCATTTGGAGTAGAGTTCAATGTCCACCTCAGCATAAACTAAAGTAGCATCTTTCACAGTCGCCTTAAACTGGTTTGAAAATGTCGGACCAGTCAGATCACTGCACCAAAACATTAAATTTCAACGTGGGGGTGCTTGGGCATGTGGACAGTGGGAAGACTTCACTGGCTAGGGCTCTGAGTAGCACGGCATCCACCGCTGCTTTTGACAAGAATCCGCAGTCCAAGGAGAGAGGCATCACCCTGGACCTGGGCTTCTCCTCCTTCACGGTTGAGCTCCCGGATCACCTGAAGGAGAGCGCGGGGGAGCGGTACGACAGCCTCCAATTCACCCTAGTGGACTGTCCCGGGCACGCCTCCCTTATTAGGACTATCATTGGAGGTGAGTGAAGGTTTATAAGCGCCTATGTTGGGTTTCAAATGACATTACAACGTTCTATAGACCGATAATATATAAAATACAGATGTTAAATGTTCGTTTTTAAAATGCAGATCTTTGTTGAAATACAGTGAGTTCTTGGGTCTAGTCACTGATAGAAATGATCAGGTTCAACATTTGTGAATTTTCCTTTTGGATTTCATGGAAAAATGCAATAAAATAATAGGAAACATCTGAATCTGAAAACCACAAATTGTGTAGTCTAGGTTGGTAGGACCTAGGTGATGGTCAAAACAAAGGGGCATTGTTACTTCAAAATTATATAACTTTAGAAAAGTAAAAGAAGAGACATTACAATTACAAAATTGCTATATGACATTCTTGAACCCTAAATGTATGACTTTAGGGGTCTGAATTAATTAATAATCTTAAATTAGGGGGTAGGTGAAAATAGATTTTTTTTACAATATTGAGGTAACTATATTTAATTGTTAATCAGTATTTTATTGAGCAGTAGAAACATTTATACTCCAAAAATATTAATTGCAATAAGGATTGTCTGTGCCCCCATAGTCTCAGTAATTAAAGCCTCCCTGCCTGTATCTCATATATAATTCTTATTTACCTGTGCGGTCAATATCAATTTCCAGTACTTAAACTCTTAAGCAGCGGCAGCAGGTGTCTCTCCGCAGGTGTAAACACATCATAAATAAAGCTTGGATATTTGATCACTGTCCCAGGGCTCTGTTCATCCAGCTCACAGCGATGACTTCAATTAATTAGCTTCATTCAAAACCTGCTTAAGCTCTCATTTTATATTCTGCAGCTCTCTCATCTCATATATATTTATAAAGACTCTATAAAGACTCCTATACTCCGTTAAGTATCAAGGGAGTGCAGGAGTGCTCATGTGCCCATGTAATTAAAGAGCGTTATGTCTTAATTTAATTAATAAAGCAATCCAAGGAATCTGTATTTCTATTATGATCGTGAAATTAAGATTAAAACTCTTAATCGTTTTTATTGCTTGAGACAAGCAATGTCTTTTTTGACATATCCAACAGAGGGCACTGTTCTCTATGGCATCAGGCTTGATAAGACACTGCTCTATAATAGATAAAAAGAAGTATGTGCTTTTGTTTTGTATTCCTAAAGTTGACAATTGTTTTACCATTATAACTATTAATAGTTAAAAAAAAACAAAAAACCTCTTGAATCCCATACATTTTAGAAGACAAAAGGGAAATAAAAAATCAATTTTACAAAATGAACAAACAACATAGGCACCTAATGGCGTACCTAATCAAACAGAGAGTGTGATGAAGATGTTAAAAAATGTTCAAAAAAGGTAATTTAAAAACAACTCAAGTTTGTTTTTTAATTATTTTTTTTTTATTTTTTCGTTGCAACTGATGACATAGCACTATATATTTTCAGTAAATTCCTTAAGTCTGTATGTAAGTCCTACTCTGGAGGTGGCACATGCTGTGGATTAAGCAGGAAGGAGAGTGTGTGGATCAGAGTTTGTTTTAAACTTCCTCTTGACTCCCAAGTGAGGAGCTCAGGAAAGAGACGCAGCCAAAAGAAGGACCCAGGACCCAGAGCAGATCTGGTTACAGCCCCTGGTCCTGTAGGCTCCTTCAGTCCCAGTGCCGCTGTGGACCGCTGCTTTAGTTCTTGTTCTTGTTTGATTGTTTTCTTTGGAGAACTCTGTCTGTTCCTGTTTGTTTTTCCTTTTCTCCCGATACTGGAGTTTTTTTACACCAGCCGTGTGACGCCTCAGTGTCTCTTGCTGTTAGCACATGTTAGATGTTTAGTTAGGTCATGACTCATTATTGCACAATATTGCAAATGATTTCTGCCATTTTCCAGTTCCTGTTGATAATCTGGAACTGCCCTTAACATACAACAATCCATTAAGAGCAGTCAATCAATCAAAATTTATTTATAACCTTTATATATAAATCACTTGTATAAACTTTATAAAGCACTTGTCATACAAAAAGAAGTAAGACAAAGTGCTTTAGAGTCTATTAAAAACAATCCTACATGCTCATCCATCCAACATTCAATACATAAAACACAACTATTTTGTGTTTATATTTTGGAGTTTTGGTCTTGTTTGTTAAAATGCAGTTTTTTCTTTTCAAGTTTTCAATAAAATGTCCATATTACACAGAATTTTGCTCTGTCTGTGTTAGATAATAATTAGTGACTAACTACAGGGCTGAGCAACATGGGAATAAATATAACATTTTTTCTATATGGAGCAATATTGATTTTCTAATGATTTGTGTAGGGTATTTTTATTTTTATAATCACGATCTACTTGTGTGTGTTGTGTGTCAGGAGCTCAGATCATTGACCTGATGATGCTGGTGGTGGACGTGGTGAAGGGCGTCCAGACTCAGACCGCGGAGTGCCTCCTGATCGGGGAGCTCACCTGTCAGCGCATGGTCGTCATCCTCAACAAGACCGACCTGCTCCCCGAAAACAAGAGGCAGAGCGCTGTAGAGAAGATGACCAAGAGACTGCACAAGACACTGGAGAACACAAGGTCCGGGAGTTCTGTTGATACTGCTGATTATTAGGAAAAAAACTATGGTGAATTGTTTTAGTTGACAGAATGTACACTGTTGTCTTGTCTTTAGTAGCGCCTGCATGTAGACTGTCGCAGGGTTTCAGATGACATCACGACATTCTATAGGCCAATAATATTTAATACAGATGGGGGGCAGCTAAAATGAATATTGTTTAAATGAAGGGTTTTTTTTGTTAAATAGTGAGTTCTTGGGTCTAATCACTAATAGAAATGATCAGGTTCAATACGTGTGAATTTACCTTTTGGATATTTCATGGCAAAGTACAATGTAATCAGTATTGCCCCCCATGTGAGGGTACGGCATCATCACATTCTAGAGTCTGAAAACCACGAATATATGTATGAAGAACATATCAAAACTTATCAAAATGTGTATAAGCATAATGCCCACAGAAGGTGCAAAAACTCAGATGAGGTTGGAAAGGAACTGGATTTAAGTAAAAAAATATAGACTGTATATATAAATGGACATAGCTAACCTGCTAGCGGCTGTGTTCCAAATAGGAAGTGATCATGGGCGCTCTTCTGGCTCCAATTCACTTTACATTGAAATATTGTCACCCCTCTCTTTGTAACTGCTGCAGTGAGCCTCATCATTTTGGTCTTAAAATGTTCGTATTAACCTGCTCTACATGATCTGCATTATTTCACTATTTTGTCCGTAAATCAAGATATGAACATTAATAACAAACAAATCAGGTGACTTCTTTCCCCGGCTCCGGATTGGCTCTTTGGTTGCTATGATACTCACGGTTGGAACTCGGCTCCAAATTCGCCCCTATAACTTCTAACCTCGATGAGCTTCATTTGACTGGAGCCAAACGCTATGGCTGGCGTCACACTCACTTAGTCCACTACGCTATGGCGGCGTCACACTCACTTAGTCCACTTCTTTATACAGTCTATGGCTAAAACAAGCTACACAAAATGGCATAAACTAGTTACGGGTGTTTTGAGAGCTGAAGAGGTGGATGTACTAAATATGCAGGATTATTCATCTTTGTGTGAATGAAACAAAACTCAACAATGAGGTTGATGAGGGAACAACATTTTCTATTATCTATCATTTAAAAGCTTAAAAAGTCAGTTTAGCATAAATTGAAACCTTCAAATGGAAACATAAAATATAAACATTTATTTTCCCCAGATTTAAAGACTGTCCCGTGATCGCCGTAGCAGCGAAGCCCGGAGGTCCAGAGGCTCCGGACACAGAGGAGCCACAGGGAGTCTCAGAGTTAATACAGGTAAAGGCTTCAAAAATGCACCAGTCTGTAACTAAAGACTGAAGAGCTTATCTGATGAAATAACATAACCAGGGTACTGCTGTCAAATTTAGTTTTGATGATATTTGCAAATTGTATTATCCAGAATTATTAAAGCAATCCTTAACAATTTAAAAATACCTAGAAAATAACCCCAGGGAAAAAAATCTCTATAATCTAATAATACCAAAAGCAATTGCAATGTGCTGTTATGAGGAATACTGCATGACCATGTTATTACAAAAAGCCGTGTGTCAGTTCTTTTAGATCTGATTACATACTTTCTAATTAAATTAAGATACACAATTAACAGCATTTGTGTCATTAAACCTGACTATATATGCCACCATTTTGTAAGAAGGGTATTCTAAAGGTTAAGCAGTAGTGAAATCTTATATCTGTAACCAAGAGTTTTAAGGTCCAATATTACACAAAACTGACTCTTGTGAGCTTTAAGCCATGTTATAATGTTGTTACCTCCTCAAAAACATACCTGGAGTTGTGTTTTGTTTCATTCACACATGTTTGAGTAACCCTTTATTATTAGTCTGTCTACATCTCCAAAGCTCAAAATGCTCTGTTCCACCTTGTGATGTCATGAAGCTAACGGCTACCTTTTCGTTTAGTTCAGTAGAGATTGGTAATTCTAGGGCTGAAATCATCCAAATTATTCTAGTGAAGATGTATGGAGTTTAAAAACACAGTGGAGCACTTCCTGTATTACCACATGGCATCACAACGTGGAACAGAGAGAAGAATTCAGCCTAAATATGCAGGGTTTATGTGTTAAACATGTGCGTCCTGTATTACCACATGGATCACAACGTGGAACAGAGAGAAGAATTCAGCCTAAATATGCAGGGTTTATGTGTTAAACATGTGCGAATGAAACAAACCACAACTCCAGGTCTGCTTGTGATGAGGAAACATTATAACATAGAAAATAGAGTAATATGGGACGTTTAACTTTCAAATCATGCTGTAAACACTGTAACCTGTTATTCTGTGGTGTGGAAGTTGTTGCTGTTGTGTTTTTAATAAAATATTATGCATGTATTAATGGTATTGTATTTGTGGTGCCTCAGCTGTTGAAGAAGCAGACCTACCTCCCTCAGAGAGACCCGGGTGGAGACCTCCTGATGGCTGTAGACCACTGTTTCTCCATCCGCGGACAGGGCACCGTCATGACCGGCACCATCCTGCAGGGGGCGCTGGCCATCAACGACACTGTGGAGATCCCGGCACTCAAGGTATCTGTTGTTTTCAGATTTTAGATTTGTGTGACAAGATTCATTATCTCAATTTATTTATCCAACCACAGATACAGCAGTGGCTCAGTTGTAGAGTGTTGGTTGGCGGTTTGACTCCCACTGGTGAATACTGTCATTGTGTCTTTGGGCAAGCACTTGACTAACCTCACCTTTACTGTTCATGTACACTGGCATTAGTCGTTAAACATACAAAACAACTACACAAAAGAACAATACAAAACAAAAATCAACAAACAAAAACATACAAATATCTGAAAGTCTGTCACATCAAATTAGGCCAATATCCAAAGATTTCGGAATTTTATAATCTTAATCCCAGGCTAATAATAATTCCCATTTGTCTCTTTCAAATGGTAATGATCCGCAGCATTTTTGATGGTGCATAGAAAATGGATTTCAAATTAAATTAAATTATATGCGCAAAAAATAAATAATGTAAGTAGATATTATACAAAAATCTTTGAGCCCTACGCCACCCCTACCTTTACCCCAGCAGTAGCTTCACAGAGCGGTCATAACCTTATATTTACACTTTTATATACACACTTGTACCATTCCTGAATATATTTGTATAAGGACGGTGGGTTTTCGGATGTTGGGAGGAAGTGGGATGGTGAGAGGGTTCGAGGATGTGTCAGTTTAATGTAAAAGGCTCAGGGTCGGCGGACAGAGCAGAGGAGGCTAATCAAGAACACATGGAGGGGTTTGGAGAGGCTGAGAAGATGTAGTTCCCAATATGTCCTCTGGGTGGCACCATACGTCAGGGTTAAACGTAACTGGAGACTTTTACGCAAATAACTTGTATTTTGAATGTGAGTTGTGTAATGGTTTTATGGATTCTCAGTAGCTTACCTTACTAAACTGGTTATGTGATGTGGTTGTGAGGCACTTTGGGTTTCTTTGTGTTTTCGAGTATCAAGTCTATGAGTAGCATTTGACTGTGATTAAATGTGATTAATTATAGTACCACAATAGTAGATATTATCATTGAAAGCATTGTTGGCAAAAACCTCCAGGTCCGACCCAGTTACATTCCAGGACACACTGCGTTTGTTACATAATTTGTTTGTGAATTATTTTAATCAGACTAAAATAATAGCTTCTAATAGGCTTGTCCCTATAATAACTATATCAACCTATCGTTTGTATGGAACAATCACTTTTGGGGGTCAGTATTTATTTTTGTACTAATGGGGGACTTTTAATTATTTTTCTGTACTACGTAAGATAAGGTTTGAGCTGTAGAGGGTTGAATCAAATAAATACAATCTCACTAAAAAGTGTTTCATTCTGCTATTTATTTTTTGCAGTTTTTTTTAACAATTTTGTACATCTAGAATTGTTTTAGGGCGTTTAGGGTTATTGTGTCAGTTGTATAGCATAGTTTCAATATTATCGTTTTTCTTATTTTGTTCAGAAATATATCACACACGAAATTTGCTGGTAACATCAAGGTTGGAAATTTAAGTGGTGATGGTGACGTCTAAAGATGGGGTGTGGTTAGCTCACAAGAGGGACAAAAGGAGCAAGATTACTCAAACGTGCATTAATGAAACAATGTATTTTTTGATGAGAAAATATCATTAAAACATGATTAAAACCATAAAGACGTCAGTTTTGTGTAAGGTTGTTTAAAGTTGTTCTATGTCACTTTTCTGGTGAGTGCCGCCTGCTTGTCTCTATTGGGATGCTATTCTTTACCTAGAATGTTCCAGAGGATGGTATTAAACATAATAAACTCCATGGACACAAACAGGTGGCACTGCCTGGCCAAGTTACAGGTTAGATCTGTGGAGACGCGTGTCCACTCATAGTAAGAATGCCTGTTTTTCAAGGTTCTGTTCTGCAGTCAAAGTACCTGTAAAGTACCTGTAAATAAATGAAAGCTAGATAAACTTAATGTTACAGTGTGGAACATTTCAGGTACAGCAAAGTCATAGAGACAAACAGGTGGCGGATCCACTAGCAAAAAAGTTTCACAGTGCATCTTTAAATTTCAAGATTTTTGTTGTTGATGTTGTTGTATGTCTTGTTTGTTTCAGGTAACCAAGAAGGTGAAGTCCATCCAGATGTTCCGTAAACCCGTCTCCACGGCGATGCAGGGTGACCGCGTGGGCGTGTGCGTGACCCAGTTTGACCCTAAACTCCTGGAGCGGGGCGTCATTTGCACCCCCGGGTCCCTCCGCACGCTTTACGCTGCCGTCATCACCGTCCGTAAGATCGGCTATTTCAAAGGTGCCCTGTCCACCCGCGCCAAATTTCACATCACCGTTGGACACGAAACTGTTATGGCAAAAGTGTCATTCTTCGGGCTGCCACCAGGATCAACAAGCTCAAGTTCTCCACAGCAAAATTCAGAAGAAACGCCTTTTAATTTCGATAGAGAGTATTTCTATCAAGATGAATATTTAATTAGTCCAGCAGAGGGCAGCACTGGGCGCGATCCGGAGCAGTGGGCGCTGTTGGAGTTTGAGAGGCCGGTCACATGTCCCTCTCTCTGCCTCGTGATTGGCTCAAAGCTGGACACGGACATTCACGCCAACGCGTGTCGTTTGGCCTTCCAGGGGCGACTGCTGCAGGGATTTGAGGATAAAAACTACATAGAAACTGGACTCCCCAAACTCCGGATCTACAAGACCAAACAGAAGGAGGGGCAAGTGGAGAGGGTAAGTCAGACCATATTTTGTTTCTCCAAATTTAAGAATAATGAACAGCGAACCGCCGCTTTAATAAAATATTATCATTGGGAAAAGGGCTGCACAAATAATCATCAAATTAATGGACCTATTGTGATTATTACACTCAACGATTACAAAAAAACATAACTGAGTTAAAACAATTATTTACAGTAACTAGTGTGTCCTTTGCGCATGGCAGTGGAAGCTTTTTTCTTGTATACGATCATCACCACCTATTTTGGGCAGGAGTAATCTGCTCATTCTGTTCATTTTCAGCATCACGCTCTGTGTGAATACTTGTTTGAACAGTCGTGATTTCTACTGGGATTTAAATTATTGGGATTACACCCCTAATTGGGATTAAGGATGCAAGATTATTCGCAAATTGATCAAAATAATGTTTGAAATGGTAGGAATTTGCAAATCATTAAGGCAGCATTATTTTTTTGTAATGAAAACTAAATATCCCGTCTCCATGGAGTCTTATTGTATATAAAACCAGCTACTACCCTTTAGTTTTAGACCTCTACATACATGTTCAGGATTATGCGTCAGATTCTTGTAGTAGTTCTTCTCTCTTCTCTTAAAAATTTTGCCAAAATTGTTTTGTTTTTTTTTATAATATTTTGATTCAGCAGTTTGAATTTTGAAGAACTAAAACAGAAAACCATTGTTAAGGTATAAGGTTTTTACCCAAAGTTTATGGACAACAATGGGGTGTTGGGAAAAAAAAAAAAAATCCCATGCTAATTGCTGCTCTTGTAATGACTCCCCCGGTGGTGACCTGTAGACGTCTCGTTGCCTCGCGTTCGTTTGTTCTTCTTCTCTGGATGTTTCTCATTTCTGGTAGCAGTCGGAGCGTGCCGCAGACAGTGCCCCTATTGTGTTTTCATAAACACACAAACAGGCGGCATCGCAGACTCACCGCACAGAGGAGCCAATCATGATGAGGCGGGCGAGGTGGTCTGCGGTTTGATGTGTGTGTGCGTGTGTGTGTGTGCGTGCGTGGGTGTGCGTGCGTGCGGGTGTAGGGTGTGGGTGTGTGTGTGTGTGTGTGTACAGTGTGTGCGGGTGTAGGGTGTGTGTGTACAGTGTGTGCGGGTGTAGGGTGTGTGGGTGCAGGTTGCCTTGCATGTTTGATGGGTGCCTTGGTGCGTGGGTGGCCCCCCTGACGCCACTGTCCTGTCTCCCGGACAGGGGTTGGCGCTGTTTGGTCACACCTGACTGCCACAGGAATACTCATGTAATACAAGGGGAGGAAGTATGTAAAATATGTTTTAAAGCAGGAACCTGTCTCTGCTAAATCAGGTGTAACTCAAACTGTCGTCAGCAAATGTACCTATTTACCTTTCATGCATATTTAAAATTTACCAATGATGTGAACGATCTGCTACTACACCACTACCACAATATACTATTTTGATTAATGCTACTTCTTATTTGTAATTTCTAATAGTACTCTTTAGTAGAGCTCCAAGATTAATTACAGTCACATATAAAAGTAATTTCAATCGTTTCACGTAATGCCCTAAGGTACTACCCACACATTAAAGTACTTACGTAGAAGTATTGAGTTACTTTACCTGCGCCCACATTCACCTCAGCATGTCTCTAATTCTTCCTGATTTATGTTTTGGTTTTGGTCGTGCCTTAAACCTTTATCTGATCTGCTTTTCAAAATCACTGCACTTAGGAACAGTGAGAAACACTTTTGTTTTGACTTCAGTGTAAATGGCCTGTGAACTATTATAACTATCTTAACAACAGCAGAAAAAAGCATCTATTTTATCATTAAAAAAATAAGGTTAAGGTTTAAAATTACCCTAAAACTAGCTATATTTTTGTTAACCCGTATAATTCTGAAAATATCCTCTCCTAAAGTGCATTTCTTTCAGATAAACTTACTTGCTTAAAAGTACTTACTTATAAATTTACTCAAATAGAAGTGAACAGCATAACTTTTTTGTATCATATTTAAGAATGGAAGAATTTACCAGTCAGTGGCGCCTCAGCATGACGTCATCAAAAAATTTAAATATAATTATTGATAACAGAAAACGTTGACCACAGATCGTTTTAGAGGAGAAATAAATGCTCCCTTAACACTGTTCTCCAAGTACGGGTGGACGATATAAAAAACAAATATCAAAATTTACACTTTGCTGTGATTGGTTAAATCCAGCTGTCACTTCCTCAGAGGTCGAGGCTAACCAATAAGAGAAATGGGAGGGAACATAGTCTGAATCAGCTCAGGCTTTGTTCTCTTGGACTACATCATCAGAGGTATAATACTCCCTACAACAGAATGGACAATACTCACACTGTCTCGAGGGTTCCAGTCTCATGGCTCTTCTTACGGCTCTCGGGCTCCTTCAGTTTACAATGTTGTTTACCTTTAATGTTTCTATGGTGAAAAAAATGGCAACTCTGCTGCCTGTATTTTACCGTTAGCTTTAATAAACTTTTTTAAAATTCTTAATTACAGAGTTTGTTAATTATAAAAGTGGAAATCAGCATAAAGGGTTTTAATGTTCCCACTGTACTTTATATGGTGAAATTCTGGCAACCGCAGCTACCAGTAATTCAGCGTAAATTTGATGGAATTTTTTCAGTGAGTGTATTAAATGTGCTGTACCTGATTTTTATTGTCTTAAAAACTTGAAAAACAGAACTACCATAGTTCATTTTAAATAGTTTGCAGTGGTGTGGAGCAGACTGGACTTTTGTTGTGACAGTAAAGCTAACAACCAGCATGCTAACACACACTTCATGATTAGTTAGATGCAGACAGCACACAGCAGACTTATTTTGACCTCAAGAGCTGCTTATACAATATATCTGTACTGGGGAAAGACACATTTTGCTCAAATACATGAGTACAGTAGGGCTGGGAGTCACAGGGTTCCTTATGATTAGATGCGGCACAGGGCTCACGATAAGATAATATCACGATATGGAGATATGTGATAATCGATATATAGCATAAGGTATCACAGTTTTTAAGAACCGCATACATTTTAACAACAGTATTTTTTTGTTAACTCCCTACCTGCACAAACCTAATATGAAATACACACATTATAAATTATATTATTAAAACAGTAAATATGTCAAATGTATTACATAAACGTTTTCTTCCACTAAATAAACAACCAAACGGTAGCACTGTTGCAACATTTTTTACTAAAAGATACTAAAAATACCCATGATAACGATACGGTGTCACCAAATTTAGTATCACTACATCAATGTTTTGATATTTTTGCACAGTCCTAGAGCACAGGGCCTTTTAAATGGAGAAAAAGTGAATCATGAAATGTAAAAATCACAGATCATCTCAGGGATGAGATCTCGATTCGATTTGTATCACCACCTCACCCCGCCCCGACTCCCATAAACCAAAATAATAACATGTATGTCCCTGGTCCAGCGTAGCATGAGTTTGCACTCTGTGGGGGGTCAGCGTCAGACTAAAGGTGAACTGTGTTAGTTAGCTTCCTGCCGTTAGCGCCCGGGGCCGCTGACAGCTAACAGTGCCGGGGTCATAAACTGGTCATGTGACGCCTCCCCCAGAACGCGACGCTTGTGTTCTGAGGATTCCCGAAGCTAAAGCAGACACATAACTAGCATTGTTGAGATGTTCGTCGGCCGAGTGTAAACCTCCGTATTTGTGTCTATAGCTGCAGAATAGTCACGGTCTCAACCCGGGTCAAATGTTCAGGCATGAATGGGGACGCGGGTGACTAGGAGACAGAGCGGTGCCCTGCCTGTTATCAGATTAGCAGCGGGTTAGCGATGGATGATAAGCAAGAAATACAAACAAATGTGGCATAAAATGTGCAGGAGGTTGAAAGACGGTTGAGAGACAGGCAGGCGACAGCGCTAACAGAACGTGACACAGACAGAGCTGAAGTGCACGAGGTCTCACATAAAAGAGCAGAAATATGAATTATTGTCTCGTCTAAATATAACTGCAGCTCTGAACAAGGAGGCAGTGTTTCTGCTCTGAAGTCTTTCTTTCGCTTTATCTAAGTTTCATTTTAGTATTTAAGTCTTGTTAACATAAATAGCATAAATATCATAAATAGACAGGTGCTTCAAGTTATACTGTACAAATACAATAAGAAATCACAAATAAAATAATTAAATTCACTCACAAAGAATTAAAGAATATACTGCCATCTCCCACAAGTCTGAAGTCTGAGAACAGAAAGGTTCAAAATATGGATTTGTTCTGTTACATCATTATCAGTGAAAGAACAATATGGCCATGATGTCTACCGATATTTTTGGGCCGATATTTTTTGGGCCAATATGTGGGAGCTATTTTGATTATCTTCCCCAAATTCTGTTATTTAAATTTACTAAAAACTCACTCATAGTTTGTTTTGTTTTGTTTTTTTTACTACAAATTTATAAGTAAAAAACGGTTATACAAACACCTGCACCTGTTTTTAATGTTTTATATGGACTTGTGTACTACGTTTGTTTGTTTTTTTCTGCTTGTATTGTATTTTAAACAGGGCGCTCATGAAAAAGACCAATAAAGTGTCATTGGGTTCCCTGCAAAAATAAAATAAATAAAACCAATAAAATAAATAAATAAGAGAGCTGTGTAGTCACGTTTTTGCGGTTATATTTTTGAAGTGTTCAGTTAAAGTTTTATGCATATTCTTCTTGCAGAATATCGGCCAAATCAAAATATCGACCTGTGCTGGAGATTTAAGACCAATTGCCAATATGCTAAAAAGTACAAATATCGACACAATATCGGTCTGTCTATAGAATCAATATCTCAAACTGTTGAATATCTGTATCAGCATTTGTTATTGTTTGTCATGCTTTTTGTTGTTGTTTTTCTGGAGAAGCTAATCTTTTTATGTAACACACAGCTGAAGTTTTTTGGCAGTTTTGGTAACTAAAATAACAGTTTAATGACTGTACTTGTAGTGTGTTAACAAAGTACTACAATTATTTATTTATTTTTTTATTTAATCTTTTGACACATGATAAAAACACCACCTACCACCATATTGGTTCTTGTTGCTAAACATTAACACACATTAAATACTCAAAGGAAAAAAAAGCAGTATTAAATCAGTTTTTGAGTAATTTTGAGCTTTCAGGTCATAAATTAATAACCTTTTCTTCTTACAAGTATGTGAAAAGCTATCGAAATGCTGTTTGATAGATCCAGTATGGCGCCCACTGCCCCATTATCTTTGTTTTTTGCCAACTAACGTCACACAGGGCAGGCAGCAATTATAGGCAAACCGTGATCAAGCCAGACAGGAGTTTTCTGCATATTCTACGTTATCTTGGTTTAAAATGGCTGAGCTAATTGGCAGAGGTCCCTTATTTTACACAATGACTCAATTTTCTTATTATCTTATCAACATAACATTTGCTTCTTCCAAATCTTGTTTATTGTTACGACTTGTATTTATTTATCCTGGGCTAATGCTCTTGTAGATAACTGTACATGTAATAATGCTTCATGTGCCCATGTGGACTCAGGTCACAGACGACTACACGGTGATCGGCCGCAGCCTGTTTAAGAAAGAGACGAACCTGCAGCTTTTCGTGGGGTTAAAGGTCACGCTGTCGACGGGAGAGACCGGAGTCATCGAGGGCGGCTTTGGGCAGAGTGGAAAGTTCAAGATCAGAATCCAAGGTAAACGCAGAGCTGAGGGAGTAATGGGACAACAGCCATACAGAATATACAGTGTTTTTGTTTTATTTTTGTTTTTTTATTTGATTTATTCATTTTATTTTTATTTTTTTGTGTTAGTATCTCAATTCTTAGCGATATTGGATGCTGCCGCTGTGCAAGAGATTTCACTCAACTTGTTTTTATTGAACTGTGGGGACTAATCTGTATACACCACAGACTGTATATATAAATGGACATGGCTAACCTGCTCGCTGCCACGTTCCAAATAGAAAGTGAACATGGGCGCACTTCCGGCTCCATCGACTCCAATTCACTTTACATAACGTAACTGCCGCTGTCAGGCTCATCATTCTGACCTTAAAATGTTCGTATTAACCTGTTCTACATGATCCTGGTATTTTTATTTTTTTGCTATTGTTTCCGTAAGATCAAGATATGAACGTTGATAACAGACAAATCAGGCTCCTTCTTTCCCCGAGGTCGCTCCCGCTAGCATTAGCAACAAGTTTGATTGACAGCATTGCTAAGCGCCCGCTCCCTTCTAAACCAGCGTGTGGGCGGGAAGGGGCGTTACCTTCAACAGCCTCGCTTCTGATTGGCTCTTTATGATGCTATGATACTTGCGGTCGGAATTTCAAATATGGAACTCGGCTCCAGATTCGCCCCTATAACTGCTCTAGCCTCGAGCTTCATCTGACTGGAGCCGCTGTGGGTGACGTCACACTCACTTAGTCCACTTCTTTATACAGTCTATGGGACACACGCTCACATCATGGGGTCCTGCCTTTTTTAAGAGGACAAATATAAGGTCCCGATGACATGAAACCTTTATTATTAGATCAACAACATGGTTTAAAGTTCAGATATGCGTAAAAATAGGTTAAGATTGCAAGTAGTGGAAGTCAATGTAATTTCCCTAAAAAGGATGAAAACCCAACGTGTGTGAGCGGGAGAGCGTGTGGTTTGGTGTTGGTTGGAGAGAATCTATGGAGGCAGGTTCCTGTGGTGGTTAATGATAATAACACTCATGCAATTAAACCCGTAAAGTGCACTGCTGAGTCACATTGTTAAAACTATTTATCTGGAAGGGCATCCGGCTTTCTTTTACCTCTAGCTGAAGTACAGATACAGAGAGCTATGTCTTTGCTCTCTACATCGATTTCTCTCTCTCTCTCTCTCTCTCTCTCACTCTGTACTCCCCTCTCTTCTCTTCCTCTCTCTCCCCTCCATCCTATTCACAGTAGCGCCCTCTTTTCTGTATCACTCTGGGAAAAAAAATAAAACACAACCCTCCCTTCCTCTCTCTCACCCCTCTCTCTGTCTTCCTCTCTCCTTCTCTCCCTTCTCTCTCTCGCTCTCACTCTCCAAACCCCTCTCTCTTCTCTGTTTGTTCCCTCCCAGTCCCTCACTTTCTTTCCCTTCTCCCTTTCTCCCTCTCCTTCTCTTTCTATCTTCCTCTTTCTTCTCTCTCCTCTCCCTCCCCTTCTTTGCCACTCTCTCTCCTTCTTTCC
>KN477770.1:104100-124451 GCA_000787095.1 Periophthalmodon schlosseri
GTAGGGAAATTTGTCTTCTGCATTTGACCCATCCTTCATTGCTGCAGGAGCAACCCGTCAGGAGCAGTGGGACCCGTCTCCAGATCTTGGGCTTGGTCAGGACTTTAAAGGGTATGTACAATTTTGAACCATGAGTTAAGAACATGTTTAGAATGGCTTAGCCCCACCCACTTACTCCCTTCTATAAATCTGACATTGAATCATGACAGAGAAACAGCGACGTATCTAGGGTCGTCTCCGGCAGTTGTTTCCATATCGTTTCATCAAACAGAATTACTTTTAAAATGTAGGGAATATCTTTTCATCAAATACCTGCTTTTACAATTCTGTATTTCCTATAGAAGAAAAATAAATTGGGGACAGGCCCTTCATTTACTCACCTATTTGGAGTGTTTCATGTGTTTGCGCAATCTTTAATCGCTTATTTTCAGGACGCCATTTCACCGGTCACCTCCTGTTTCAACCGTCACCTGCACACGCCCACTGCTCTGTACTTTCTTTGTTTTCCAATTATTTTCTTAATCGATGATATGAGTAGGATTCGGCAGCGCTGTGTCATCATTTTGGTACAAATTTTAAAAAATCTGCTACTCGCTAGTGTGATCTGAGGAGCCGACAACTGCACGGCTCTTTGTTGTGATGATGTTTAAGGCAACGTCCGCTCCCATTGGTGTTTCTTTTATTAACTCGTTTTACATCAATATTGCATCCAAATTATGGAATAATGATCCACGGGTGTCATAGATTATAACGATATAGCAAACACAAGCACAATATGTCTGCTTTAAGGGTAACAAAAGGAAACTTAGTAGTATTCAAGGGTTGGTAACCTCTGCCATTCACAATTTCTTCCTTAATATTTCAACAAAATAACACGCAAGAATAAATACAGGTATATTTAAAGGTCCTACATTACACTAAATTGACTCTTGTGAGATTTTAGCCATGTTATAATGTTGTTACCTCCTCAAAAACATACTACAAAACATACTGGAGTTGTGTTTTGTTTCACTCACACATTTTCACAGCTACCTTTTAACTTTTGTTCAGAGATTGGCAATTCCAGGACTGAAATTATCCAAATGATTCTAGTGAATGTGTATGGAGTTTAAAAACACAGTGGAGCACTTCCTGTATTACCACTTCCTGTATTGTCAGCCTAAATATGCAGGGTTTTTGTGTTAAATATGTGAATGAAACAAAACACAAGTCCAGTATGTTTTTGATGAGGACACAACATTATAACATAGATCAGAAAATCGATCAGCCAACATAATATGGGCCCTTTAATAAAATGAGATATGTATGTTAATTATTTTCAGACTCAATTATCATATATGCAGTGATTTTACGTATAAGGTTTAATTACTAGTACCATTTCAATCTAAATCAGCCTATAAGTTACCATGGAAACAAAATAGATCTGTTGTATATATTGAGACAGACACTAATGTTATGTTAGAGACCATATTTTCAGTTCACATCTTTAAGTAAATATCCTTTGGCAAATAATATAGCTTATAATTTGTAAAGGTCATTAAATGATGCTAAAATGCTAAAAGTGAAATCTATGCAAAACGCCACAATCCCGCTAATTACTTGTCTGTGCATTTGCCAATTTAAATTTAATTCAATCTTAATTACCGAGGGTGATATACGACCATCCTTTGTGCGCGTTGTTTTTGTCATTTACACAGCCGTACATCAGGCCCAAACAAGCGCAGTGACGTCTGAATGTGATTGGTCGAGAGGAGATAAGCAGAGCAGGAAATGGAGAAGGGGCCCGCGGAGGTATTAATTAAACAGTGTCCATTTTAATCAGGACTAATTATATTTTCAGTGTTGGAGAAAGCGCTGGGCTGATGCTATCTGCGACGCTCATTAGGAGAAACAGAGCCAGTGTCTGTCATGGGAATCTTCAATATAAATCTAACAAGCACGAGTGTGATGGAGAGAAAGGTACAAATCAATAATAACACCTGCGCCGTATGTTTCATTGTACACAGTGTAATTAGCCGTTAGCTTAGCGTTGTGAGACTAGCCCTACTGTTTACAAATATATATATCGGATAGTATTAATAATGCCTTGAATTTACAAGACACTAAAAGAAAAACTCTAATCTGTCAACTGGACAAAATGTTGTTGGAGTGAAGACGTTTCGCTGCTCGTCCAAGCCGCTTCTTCAGTTCTGGTCAGATCACTGCTGGACACTGCCTTATATCTGTCTGAAGGGAGGAGCTAACCACACTGAAACTAACATAGCTTTACAGATACTCCAAACATTTTTTCATCGCGGTGGGTCACGAGGCACTGAGCTGTGGCTGAAAGATGACTTGGAAGATATACTTTTAAAATTAAGACTAACTTTTTGTCTGACAGTATTGGCCCCACCCATTTTTCCCATAAATGCTACTAAACCACACTTTCTTTGTGGTGGGAGTTCCGGTTAAGCGAGAATCCCATTCACTTCAATGGAGAATTTGAGAAAAGTTTTGCAGCTAAAATCTGATGTAAAGTAGATTTGTGTAAAACGTCAACACTGCACCGATTCTGTGGGAGGCTTTAAAACGTCTACAGAACTTATTTGCTGTCAAGATTGGCAGCCCCATGTAAAATAATACAACCCAATAAGGGGAATAAGGTGAAGACTTTTGTGAAGACTTTTGTGAAATTAGGTCAAATAACACAAACTAGCCCACTGCAAAATGAAACCGACGTCTGTAACAAGTTCATATCACAAAACAATTATATCGGGTTTAATTTTTGATTTCGTTTGCCTAGTTATTTTGGGGGTCTCGGCCTGGAAAGTTTGAGAACTTGCTCTATGCTACTTGGAGCCAAAGTTGCCCACAGCTGCTTGGGTAGATTAACCAAGATGAAGTGTCTTGCAGAAAGACACAACAAAAATAGGCTCTGATCCGTCAACCTTTGCGTGACATTAAGAACGTGATATTAAGAAGCTGTTGTAACTGCCGTATCCCGATAACTTTGTTTCTATAATATCATACAAATTCAACCAGATACCAAATACTTTAATCTAGTCCCTTGCCTAGATAAATATTGTAACATTTGGCAGCTTAGAATAAAATCATAAACACTTAATGAAGGTTATCAACTGAATCCAGTTTCCAAGTTTAGTCCAAAATGAAAGAATAACCATTTTCACCAAACATGATATTATGACGTCAAACATAAGGTAAAAATTAACTCCGGTTTTGTCAAATTGTCTTGTTCTCAAATGTAAACTTTAACTTTGACTCCTGTCCCTCCTCCTCTGGCTCTTTGTAAAGACGTTTCATTAGACCTAAACGAGCGTGACCATCGGGGAGAGTAGACAGGTTTTTGACATTTCCTATGAGGTTAACCTGAGCAGAGGGTTTTTCACATGAACCCTTTAGATCTCGTGAACTGGAGTTTTCGACCCAAAAACTCCTCAACAGTAACACAACACTGCAGCGGGAAGCGCTTCAGGCCGTTCCATCAAATTTGTTATTTTAAGATAATCACTCAAACGTTTCCGATTCATAAAAGCTCTGACCAAACCCGAGCAAACGAGACGTCTCCAGGTAGAAGTGTAAGTTTTTAGATTCAAAGGAAACCAAATCATTTTAAAAGAAGAAATGCCGTTATGGTCTTGTCCAAGCTTCATTATCCACACTATCCACATTCATGCATTCTTAGTGCAACTCGCTTCTCTCCATGGAGGTATCTAAGTTAAAGGTCCTATATTACACAAAATGGACTCTTGTGAGCTTTAAGCCATGTTATGATGTTGTTATCTTCTCAAAAATATACTCGGAGTTGTGTTTTGTTTCATTCACACATGTTTGAGTAATCCAGCATTATTAGTCTGTCTACATCTTCAAAGGTCAAAATAGTTTGTTCCACTTTGTGATGTCAAGTAGTGGGGCTTTTCAAGTTAGCAGCTTTTACCTTTTGTTCAGTAGAGATTGGCAATTCCAGAGCTAAAATTATCCAAATGATTCTAGTGAAGATGTATGGCAGGAGTCGGCAACCCATGGCCTCCGAGTGCGGCTCTTTCATGCGGCTCTGTGGCTTGGGAAAATAAATTATAAGTATTTAATTGAAGTGTATTTTATTTGTGTTAGCTCTTTTTTTATTGTAGTTCTAAATTGGAAGATTATTGTGATCTTTCGTCACTCAAAATAAGCGTCACACTCGCGGAAGCCTGAACTATGTTAAAAACAAACACCATTCAGATCAAGGCTCCGCTACACGCTCCGAAAGCCCAAAGGCAACATAAGGATGACGGCTCATGGCATTTTTTGTTTGCTACATGGATAATCTAAGTTCAGCTTTTTTATTCATTTGAAATACTATAGTTGTTTATACAAAGTGTAAAGGTAAAAAAAACAATATATACAGTGTTATCTTCATTTTTTAGATGTCAAAAAGCATTTTTTTCCCGTGCAAACCGGGTCCAAATGGCTCTTTGGGTGTTAAAGGTTACCCCCGGTGTATGGAGTTTAAAAACACAGTGGAGCACTTCTGCTATTACCACATGACATCACAAGGTGGTACAGAGTGTTTTTGTGTGTTAAACATGTGTGAATAAAACAAAACAAAACTCTGTGTATGTTTGTGATGAGAAAACAACATTATAACATACAATAGATCAGGAAATAGCGTAATATGGGCCCTTTAAATGCCATATTGCGCAACATTCCAGACAAAACAATAACATCACCATGGAGAGAAGCAGGTGGTAAACCCTCCACCACAAAAGCTCCATATTGCACCTTTAACAAAAAATAATATACATACTGCACTTTTTAAACTATCTTAAACCTTTATATTGCATTATTCATTCATTCCCTCCGCTCTCAATGGAGGTAAACAATATTCTGTTGCCATAGTAACTGACCCGGGGCAGACTGACAGAGACTTGGCTGCCAATCTGTGCCGAGGCCGCTTTGACCACCACAAAGATTAATTACATAAATAAATACAGTGACACACCCGGGTTTTTACTGCATATTTATTTTCTGACTTTGAAAAAACAACTTCCTTACATTTTCCAAGGTGACGCCGCCCTTTGCCCTCTGACCCCTATAACCTCCAGTATAGTGATTGCTATTGTTTGGGGATCTTCTCCTGTCTTTCCCCGTCCGTCCACATGCCATGTTCCCATAATGCACTGCTCCAGGACACAGCGACGGGGTGGACACAGGTTTTCAATACAGACTGTTTAAAGGTGACAGTTTGATTTGCATGAGTTTCCTTCTGTGACGTGAATGAGACAAGAATAGATGTTCAAACAACTAGGAACAGGAACAATGGTGCACTGGAAAAAAGAAAAAAAAAAAAAAAAAAAAAAGCCTATCCCTGGTTTTGTTGATGGACGCATTACAATGATTATTTATTTATTTATTAATATTATTTTTTATTAATTTTATTTTAACAACAAACAAACCAACAGATATTTAAATTTGTAGAAGATTAAATATGTTTATTGCTCTACACAAATGTAAATTAATAGCTATAAGGTAAATGTAATGGGGAAATCAATTTTAGTTAGAAATGTGCACAAAGTAACAAAATACCAGATAACATATTTGTACCTCTTAATGTAACTGTTAGAAAATGGTATATTATGATATTTTGGGAACTTATTTTGTCTGTAAAATTAGTTAATTAGTAAGAAGTAGTGATAAAATATATCTTAAACCCACATAAACAACGATAGGCTGTTGATATAGATACACTAGGCTTGATTATAAAAAATATTCGCAGCAGCAGTAGGACCAACAGCCTCCTCAGCCTCTCCATCTCCTCCTCTTCACCCTCACCAGTCAACAAGGAAATACTGGGGGTGACAGTAGCTCAAAATTCATCTCAAAACACTCTTCATCCCATCTCTGGTTGAAATATTGTGAACTAAACCAGCACTTGGAGATCTCTGAATTTCTCTGAGTTTCCTCCAAAAACAGTTCTTTCTTCTTTGTGTTTTCTGTGCCCTCTTCTCCTCAAACATTGGATCCGAACTCGAGCGGAGCCGAGAGTGCTTGGACTAATCCTCTCCTTCTTTAATTTGATTTCTCCCCTCTGGTTAATGAGCTCTCCTCCCCGCAGAGCGCTCCAGATACAGGCTGTTGACGCGAACGGTGCAGCCCCAAATCAAACCTATTAGAAGTGAACAGTTATTTTTCAGCCTTTTGTTTCAGCTGCTCCGTGTTTTGAGTGGTCCCATTTACAATCTTTATCGAGTCTGTGTTATTCCGACGTTTTCTCAGATCCAAACCACCACAGTTGATGTATCTGTAAAACTATATTTTTTCGTTCATAAGCTTGTGTGTCAGTGAAGAGTGGGGAGAGACATTCAGGAAATTGTCTGGCTGTCACAGAGTTTATATGCAGTGACCAAATCTTTATTTATTTATTACATTTTACATTTTGCAATATATATTTTTGTTTTTTTTTTGTTCTGAATACCTCAGCCAACTACATTTTTTTCTTTTTCTATTTATTTATTTATTTATTTATTTATCAACCTTTTTCAGAAGAGATTCTCTGTGTTTTGTTCAGCTTGGGCCAATGACACAACACTGCTTCTCTGTATCCATATAATCTATACAGATCAATTTTGTGCCATGCTTTTCTTTTGCCTGGAATGTTCCACAATATGGCATTAAACTCATTTTATTCATTCATTCCATGTGCTGAAAAAAAAACAAAACAATAAAAACACGCATTGTTACCGTAATCAGGGTCTCTTCTCCGCAGATCTAACATGCAGTTTGGCCGGTGGTGTCATCTGCTTGTTTCCATGGAGATCTAGGTAAAGCAATGACATCGCCGTGCAGATGAGCGGATGATTTACCCTCCACCAGAAAAGTTACTTAGTGCACCTTTAAACTGTAACTTGAGCGTGGTGACGTACTTTGTGTACATTTCACTTGTCCATAATCCTCCCTTCTCTCTCTCTCTTCCCTCAAAAGTTCTGCCGTAAAAGTTCACATTTCAAAAATCCAAACTGTTCTTTCCTCTCAGCTCAGATGTTCCCAGAGGCGCCGCGTCGTTGTGTTTACCGTCTTTGATTGAAGGTCCTGTAGCTCTCACTGCGAGCGCTAATTAACCTTCAAATGGAGAAATTAGCCGGCGCCCATCTCCTCTCCGAACGCACACTTTTGGCAAAAACAATTCAAGACTTTAATTCCTTTCATCTCAAATCTCCTTCCTCTGTATTTTCAACATGCATCTGTCTTTTAATCACTAAACACAGCAGTTTTGTGCATCTGTGAATAAACTTGACAGGATACAGTCCCGTGCGTTGGGTAAATGGTACAACTACTACACTATGAAACTTTCTCTGTCTCCATGGAGATGTAATGTAATGTTCCACAGTATCAGAATAAACTTACTATTCAATTACAGTTATTTTTAACAAATTTATATATTTACTTTGAAAAAAGAGTTGCTCCTGTCCACTGATCTGACCTGTACATTGGTTTGTAGCATCACTGTTTGTTTCCAAAGACCCTGAACCAGAAAAGTTACATTAAAAAGAAGAAACAGCCAAATGGTTTGTTTTGGTTTTAGATGTTTAGATGTTACTACTACCACTACTAATACTACTACTGGTACAGCTGCTCCTCCTCCTACTACTACTACTACTACTACTACAACTACTGATACTATTACTAATACTTCTACTGATACTACTACTGCTACTACTACAGCTGCTACTCCTACTACTACTACCACTACTACTGATACTACTACTACTACTACTGATACTACTATTACTGATACTGATACTACTACTACTGATACAGCTGCTACTCCTACTGCTACTACTACTACTTCTACTACTACTACTACTACAGCTACTACTACTACTACTACAGCTGTTACTCCTACTACTACTACCACTACTACTGCTGCTATATTCTTTCTTTGTTTTAACTAAATATCTTACTGTTACTTTGCCATCTTGTTAGGGAATGTTTACTCACTTAAAAAACAGTAGATTTGACCACACATGAGTAAATCATGCAAAATGTATTTAGCACAAAGTATTATATAATGAGTATTTTTTTAATAACTAAATATAGAAACATGCAAATTTGAACAAATGTTTGATTCTCATAATAATATAGTTAAAACAGCAGAATGTCTCTCTTGTCCTTTGCTTTAGATAGAAACAGTGATGTGTGAAGGTATCAGTAGTAGTACTACTGATACTACTACTACTACTACTACTACCATTTTATTAGTGTGATAAAGTCACATGTGGTTTCTTCTTCTGCTCCTCTGTCATTCTACGTCTCATGATGTTTTGTTCAGACGACTGCTACAACACTGCCTTTGTTGATTCAGGCTCATTAGCGCCCCCGGTTTAATTAAACATCTCATTCATATGAAAATACAAATTGGTGGCGATTATCTCTATAGCAACAATCGCCAACCATCACAGCAACTTTTATTAAGAAACACGAGTGACTGACAGTGAAAGAAAAGACGACATACATCCTTTAGTGAGACATTGTCAAAAATCCATTGTAAAAGATTGATTCATTAATTACAATTAGAGTTCTTCTTTTCTGATCCTCATTTAAAAGCCCATTGTGTAACTTTTCTGGCCACCTGCTTGTCTCCATGGAGATGTTATGAAATATGCCTGGAATATTGCCACAGTATGTCATTAAAAGTATCTTAATAACTCCACGGAGAAGCGGATTAGATGAGACCAGCAGAAAAGTTTCATTACACACCATGAAAACAACGGCAGTGACACCACCATGAAGACGGTACACGCCCAGAAAAGTTACACAGTGCACCTTTAAAGTAACCTTGCTCGTATTTTGTTAGTTCACGCCGGGACGCTCTGTACCTCCTGTGTACTCCCTCTCTTCATATCTCCTCTCCTCTTTGTGCTGTCGCTGCTCTGATAGGTTAATTCATGCAGTGTTTGCCCTCCTCATAGATTCCCATCAGCCCCTGCTTCACCTCGGGTTCTTCTTCTGCATTTTAAACACTCAGGTTTGTGTCCTTAACTATACTCTGTGACACTGGACAGAGAGAAAGAGGAGATAGTAATGAGGTGAGTGATTAGTGGAATTTTTAAATTAATTCTTAATTACACAATATAAAAAAACAAACAAAAACAAAACAAAACATAAGTAAAACTACGATACTTCTCCTGTAAACAGCAACATTAGCACTTCTCACTAGGACTAAACATGGGGAATAAGCATTTGAGTGTTCTGTTTGGTTGTGTATTGTAGGATTTTATCTGAACTCTTCTCTTTTAAATACATTTCATTATGATTATGTATTTTATTGACTTGTGAATAGCTGACTTTCTATAAAAAAATGGTCACTCCTCTCTCTGTAACTGCCACTGTGAGGCTCGTCACTGTGACCTTAAAATGTTCGTATAAACCCTCTCTACACAATCCTGGTGTTTTTCACAACTTTGTCCGTAAATCAAGTTACGAACGAAGTTAACGGACTCCTGCTAGCACCAGCAACAAGTCTGACTGACAGCGTTGCCGCAGCAAGGGGCGTGTGCCTTTTAACAGACTCGCTCGCGATTCGCTCTTTGGTTGCTATGATACACGTGCTTGGAATTCGGCTCCAAATTAGCTGCTCCTCGACTGGCTTCATTTGGCTGGAGCCGAACGCTACGGGTGACGTCATACTCCCTCAGTCCACTTCTTTATACAGTCTACGTTACTGTGGTGTGACTTTAACACACTCTTCTTGTTCTGTAAACCAGTCTACTTACTGTGGTGTGACTTTAACACACTCTTCTTGTTCTGTAAAGCACTTTGAATTATATGAACTGTGCTCTACATAAACATTTGCTGTGCTACTACTTCCTCCCCCTAAATGAGTCTATATATGTGACACAACCATAACATTGACAGTGAGAGATTTATATTTCTTAAACGTTGCCTGGAGACATTATAGAGCCTTTATATTGTTTGGAAATTCAGAATTTCAGTATAAAAATGTAATGTTAGTCCATGTTTTTGCACGATTCACTTACTAACTTTCTGTAAGTAATATTATTTTTGAAGTACAAGTATTTACTTTAGTACAACTACTACTATACCCATCTCTGCTGAAGAGAGAGGCAATGAACCACATGAGGATTTTTTTGTCTAATATCTGGAGACAGCTCTTAACAGGCATCATGATTAACAACCACACTTCAGACGAGACCAATTAAACCAAGAAACTGTAAGAATCAGCTTATTAAACGAAGAGACTGTTTGGGAATTGGGATGGAATGAGTCATTATAAGTAAATTTTGTTTTATTTTTGTTATTTTGTCTTGTCAGTTGTTCAAACATGGTCACAAGGGTTGATAAAAATAAAACATGAGGACGTTTTGCTCATGTTACTCCCAACACAAAAACTCTCTTTAACAAATGTATCTATACAAAATATTATTTATATTGTATAGATACACTATTTATCTGCAATAGTGTAATTGTAATTACATGGCTTTCAAAAATACAACTTCAATGCATTGCTATTCTGGCATTGTGTCGAATGTGCAGAATGGTGTTTTATTTTATTCATAAAACAAAATGCAATGCTGGGGGTACCTCAAGGGTCTGTTTTGGGACCTTTAATGTTTTCTGTCAAGAAACTAGAGCTAAGAATATGCAGAATGGTGTTTTATTTTATTCATAAAACAAAATGCAATGCTGGGGGTACCTCAAGGGTCTGTTTTGGGACCTTTAATGTTTTCTGTCAAGAAACTAGAGCTAAGAATATGCAGAATGGTGTTTTATTTTATTCATAAAACAAAATGCAATGCTGGGGGTACCTCAAGGGTCTGTTTTGGGACCTTTAATGTTTTCTGTCAAGAAACTAGAGCTAAGAATATGCAGAATGGTGTTTTATTTTATTCATAAAACAAAATGCAATGCTGGGGGTACCTCAAGGGTCTGTTTTGGGACCTTTAATGTTTTCTATCAAGAAACTAGAGCTAATAATTGTTAACTGACTATCTACTGAAACTCTTTTGATCGTGATTTCTTTTGGTCTTAAATTTAAGAGAGGGTCATCTTGGTGAAATGTGATCCTCAGTTTTAAAGTATCCTATTTGGGTAAATGTAGCATTGTTTTGATTCGCAAATGTGTTTTCTTAAATTCCTCATTTAATAATTTTAGGTGTTTCAGGTTGCTTGAGTTTTTATTCAGCATCAGTCACATTTGAAGTCTAGTTTAACCTGTTCACATTTGATTAGGTGTGCCTCAGGGCTCCATCCTTGGGCCACTTATTTTTATTTATCTTTATTTATATCTCTACCTACAAATCAGTTGTTTTATGAGCTCTGTTAAATTCTGAATACTAGCCTCACAGACATAGATGAGTTGTTATTACTTTTTCAATCCAACTTGGTGAGAAGACATGAAAAAAAAGAAATAACAATCTCATAACATCTCATTTTGTAAAGAAACATGAACCCACCATAAGCCCCCGGCCGACACACACAAGCCCAGGCCGGAGCTCCGCAGATGGGCTGATACTGAGGTGAGGGCTGAGGAGGAGAGGTGGTTCTTTATCAGACAGGACAAAAACCGGATCGCAGACGAGAGACGACTTTGATTTGTGATCCAGACGGAGAGATGGAGAAACAGCACGTAAAAACAGATAAGGCCAAAGCCACAACAAAACAATCCACTGTCTGTAGGTCTATTATGTCTCAGAGGAATAAAGTCAACAAGTCGGCCCCTCACTGTAGAAAACCTCACGCGATAAAGGAGACACTTGGGCTGTTTTATGGGCAGTTGTGTAAGTTGTGAAATTAAAGCGCCTTATAATTTTCTGAAATGTCCTGGGGTACATGCCTTTAGGTCTCTGGATATTACTAAATAATTCTTTTATGTTTCTTTCAGATAATGATGTTTTATCACTGAATTGAGTAAAAATAAAAATTATAATTGTGAGCAAGGCAAAATGTTACATATATAAACTAATTAAATGTGTTGATAACTTTTATGTTCCTTTTTGATAATATAATGAATAACAACACTACATAGAGTTTTGTCACTGAAATGTCTAAAAATTTAAAAATAAAATAAAAATAATTGTGAGCAAGGCAAAATGTTACATGGTATATATTTCACATTAAACAAATTAAATGTCTTGCTAACTTTTATGTTACTGTTTGATAATATAATGAATATAAACAACACTACATAGAGTTTTGTCACTGAATTGTGTAAAAATAAAAAAAAAATAAAAATAAAAATTATTCTGGGAAAGGCAAAATGTTTTGTATAAATTTCACATTAAACTAATTAAATGTCTTGCTAACTTTTATCTTTCTTTTTGATAATATAATGAATATAAACAATACTACATGTAGTTTTGTCACTGAATTGAGTAAAAATTAAAAAATATAATAATGAAAATGTTTATGGGTAAGGGATAACGTTTGGGATATATTTCTCATTAAACAAATTAAGTGTCTTGCTAACTTTTTTGTAAGTAATTCCAACATTTGTCAGTTAAGTTTGGTATTTTGTATTCTTTGCCAGCGGCATGTGCCTCGCTTGTATTTCTGTTTAAACACAAACACAAACAGTTTTGCTACTGTCTATGTTTCTTCTAAATCTCCATCTTCAGTGGTCAAATCTGAGCTTGGATACGGCCGTCATCTGGTCCGTTTGATAAAATGTGCGGTCAATTTGAAGCTTTGGTCTCAGGACATTACAGAAACATTTGGTCCACTCATTTCTTTGATTTCTTGTTGAATTGACGACTTTCTTTATCTTGTTGCTTTGAAATACATCTTTTAAGATTAAAAAAAAAAAGTCTACGTGAACTTAATGCTTCCCTCTAAACCCTTATTTGAATTTTTTTTATTTTTTTTTTACTGTTGCTTCAAAATTTTCCTGAGGCTATAATAGTATTTAAAACACGATCAGTGTAATTATCGATAATCATAATCATAATTTTGTACTGTTTTTAGAATTTTTGTTCAATTTCACCACATACTTTTTAATGTAATAACACTTCTTTAGCCTACGACTGGGTTACATTAGCCTATAATTTTGTGTTTGTTTTATTGTATGTTGTTTGACTTGTACAATCTTACACATTTAACTATAATAATCACTTCTAATGGTTACAGTTTGACCAATACGTCCCCTGTGGACATTTCTATATAAATATGAATGAATGCAATTTACCCCCTGTATGTTTTGCCTGATTTGAAGATAATTCCTTCTGATTTGTCTGAAAACACTGGAGGCTAGCGCTAAGTGCTAGTGGCAGCTCACGCATTAATGCTCTTGTTGCTAATTGCGAGCTCAGACACATGTGGACGTTTACAATCAACTGGACCTGCTTTGATCCACTGTCAGGGGCCTAAAGGCAAACCACATGTTTAATGATGCTTTTTTGATGGTTTTCTGTGTAATATGAAGTTTTAATGGCGTAATGGTCGAAGCTGTGGCCAATGATGGCCCCATGATTTCACACACAATTAAATCAATAACTTAAGTCAGTGGCTCAGCGGTTAGGGTGCTCATCTACTAACCAAAAGATCACAGGATTGATTCCTTCTCAGACCAGCGCACATGATCGTTGTGTCCTTAGGCAAGACACTTCACCCACCTTGTCTAGTATGATGCGTATGAGTGAGTGTGTGGTGGTCGGAGGGGCCGATGGAGCAGAGTATGGAGTGAATGAATAATACAATGATGTTTTTTATTAGTTTGAAAGCTGAACTCTGAACTGAACTATGGTTCAAATGAGATACTAATTTGTTCCTTATATAAAGAAGAATATACACTAGTTGATGCACTGTTTGGTAATCCTAATAGATTCATATCACCTGTTTAATGCCATAACATTCCAGTTAAAACAATTACATCTCCATGGAGACAACCAAGTGGTGGACCCTTCAGCAGAAAACCTACACAATGCAGCTTTAAGTCTTTCGAAATCAGCAATAAATGTTACACCTCCTCGACATCTCTTGACTCTGTTTCTTATGGAGAACGGGTGAAACTGTGAGATCAATAGGGCCAGAATGGAGGATTGATTGGAGCTGTTAGATTGTGGAGATTAGCAACTCCATTACACTCAAATACAGAGCCTTATTCACGTGTATAGCAGCGACTGGGCTTAATACTCATATAATTACATCCAAACTCCCCACGTCCCAGAACACAAGGACTAGACTGAGACTGGACCGGGTTTTGGTCCTTGGTCTTGACGTGGTCTTGATTAAGCTAGCGGCGTTTCAGCTTTTATTGGTGAGACCCTCGACAGAGCCATTGTGATCTTATCAGGTCCGAGCCAGAATGAGTTTTCTGAACAAGTGTCTGACCTGGACAATGGAAGTCTGATAAAGATGGGTTTAAAATACTATGCAGGCAAATCCATGTGTTACCGGATTGTAATAGGTTTGAATTAAGCTGAAATGTCATGTCTGAACTCATGTTGTCACAATACCAGCATTTGTAAGTTTATTTAAGGAACAGATGTGATACTGCACACCACATTTATAAAGGTCCCAGCAGCACATATTAGGGTAGTTAGTCTTTATAGGTTTAAACCAACTGGATTTCAGCATTGATCCTGGCAACCCAGATGAGAGACGCATGTGAGGATCATCTGCTTCCTGATTGGATAATTGTCTTGAGAACCAAAACACCAAATTATAACATAATCAGGTCAAACGTTTTAGTAATTAAGAACACATTACCATTACAGTTATTATCAGTAAATGCTAGATTTGATTTGAATGTGTTTACCTTGTATCTGGGGACACATTTTATGACATTTAAAATCCAAATCTCACATACAGTTTTTAAACAATAGGACATGCAGGGTATAAGTTCATATTTTCTTGCTCTTGTTGGCTAAAAACTGCTATATAGCAATTTAAGCTAAATGCCTTATCTATTATCAGCTCCTGACCTTATTCCGCTCCACCCACTTTTGCCTCTAAATGCTGCTAACCCGCACTTTCTTTGTGGTGGCACGGTTATGCAGGAATCCCATTCATTTCGAGGGAGAATTTGAGAAAAGTTTTGCTGCTAAAATCTGACATAAAGTATGTTGATTTGTGTAAAACGTTCTATGTTCATGTGACCAACAAGTCAACACTGCACCAATTCTCCGGGAGGCTTTATAACGGCTCCGTATAGAACTTATTTGCTGTCAAGATCGGCAGCCCCATGCAAAATAATACACGGCAACTTCCGTAATAACGTGAATACTCCTGCTACTATGAGAGCTACTACTACTTCCTCTAATACTACTACTATGGGCTAATATTACTAACGTTTTATTGTGCTACTCTTATAAGCTAATACAATTTCAATTTTTTTTTTCCATCAAAATGTCTTTTTTCTTAACGCCTAAATTAAGGTTAATTGAGTTAATGAGATGCAAATATGGTCAGGCCTAGAGACAATGCGTGAAAATCATTTAAAGACGTCTGTATCTGTCTTCTAGGGATCATACTGCGGTCTTATCCTGCGCTCTCTGAGGAGAATAATAGCTCAAAGCTGCAAAAATAATTAACTGCACTATTTACTCACGTGCTTTAAATTGACGGAGGAGCTTTGTAAACAGTGAAAAGGCGTTCCTCATGCTAATTCTTGCTCCAAGTGTTGTTTACTAAATATCTGTGCATTGTGGGTGAAGGAAGACTTACCAAATGGCATTTAGTAGAAAACATCTGTGAACTAAAATGGCGGCTGAAATGTGAGCTGAACATTTAAAATCATGTGTTAAAGGGCCCATATTACGCTGTTTTCTCATCACAGACAAACCTGGAGTCACACGTTTAACACACAAATCCTGCTTATTTACGTTGAGTTCTTCTTTCAAACAGAAAACACTCCGTTCCACCTCGTGATGTCATGCGGTAATACAGGAAGTGCTCCACTGTGTTTTTTAAACTCCACACACCTTCACTAGAATCAATTGGATAATTTTAGCCATGGAATTACCGATCTCTACTGGACTAAAGGTAAAAGGTAGCTTGAAAACTACCGCTTCATGACATCACAAGGTGGAACAGAGCATTTTGCGCTTTTGAGATGCCGACAGACCAGTAATAAAGGGTTGCTCAAACACGCGTGAGTGAAACGAAACACAACTCCACGTATGTTTTTGATGAGGTAACAACATTATAACATAAGCTCACAAGAGTCTATTTTGTGTAATATAGGACCTTTAAGATATTTCACTCTCTCATGTCTTAAAGGGCCTGTATTTGATTTTTTTTCCATGTATTTGAGCAAAATGGGTCTTACCCCAGTACAGATATATTGTATAAGCAGCTCTTGATTATCTGTGACATCTAATTATGAAGCGTTTATTGTCAGAGAATCACGAAGTGCGTGTTAGCATGCTAGTTGTTGTTAAAGTCATGGCAAAACTCTGCTCTGGTCTCGAAAAGAGCGTTGCGAAAAGCGCTTATAGACTCATCGCGGTGAATAATTAGGATGCTCTGAATGCAGAAGGTAAGTGAGGGAAAACTTTGGACCACTTCAAACCGTTTAAAATGAACTGGTTTTGTTTTCACGTTGTTAAGATTACAGATTACAACTGATGAGAAAAGTTCTTTTATAGAGTGTGATTGAGTGAGTGGTTATTTAAAAGCCTATTAGCAGCATGTCAAGTCCTGTTATTAATATTATGGGCGGCGGAAGGGCCTCACGTTACTCAAATTAAATGGCAAACATCATCACTATTACAGCTACTACCAACATAATCGTCCTAATAACCCTATCCTGACCTTAACCTCGTCTTGTAGTAAAGTGCAGTCTGTCAGTCTGGCCCCACACAAGGTTTTTGGTTCAGTGTAATTCAATCAATTCACACTAACTCTCTCCCCTACTCCCCCACACCCTCCCTCCTCCTTTCTCTCTCCCCCTCCCCCTCTCTTTCTCCATTCCCCCTTCTTTCTCTCCTCCGTCTGAACTTTGGGTCATGTTCGAGACTCTTGAGTTGGGAAGTCCCAGTAGTGTCTGGACTTGGTCTCTACGGGAACAGATTTTTCTGCTATTTTTGTCTGTCTATTCTCCTGTTTTGCTAGATTCAATTACAGTAACTATGACTAAACCAACATTAAATAAGGATTAATATAACTGGGCTAAAGTCAGGACTAAACCAGGATTAAGATGGACACAAAACAGGTCTTAGGCTAAAACAAGACTAAACCCAAGTAATCAGAGAAGAACTGGGACTAAACCAGGACTAAACCAGGACTAGACCAGAACTAAACCAAGACTGAAATAGGACTTACCGTACTTACTCAAAGCCTAAACCAGATCTACTAAAACCAGGTCTACACTGTGAATCAAAGAATGCAGAATGTGGACTAAACCAGGACTAAACCAGGACTAAGCAAGGACGAAACCAGGATTAAACCAGGACTAAACCAGGATTAAACCAGGACTAAACCAGGATTAAACCAGGACTAAACAAGGACTAAACCAGAACTAAACAAGGACTAAACCAGGACTAAACCAGGACTGAAATAAGACTCAATACTTAATCATAGTCTAAACCAGATCTACTAAAACCAGGCCTAAACTGTGAATCAAAGAATGCAGAATGTGGACTAAACCAAGACTAAACCAGGACTAAACCAGGACTAAATCAAGAGTAAACCAGGACTAAACAAAGACTAAACCAGGACTGAAATAAGACTCAATACTTAATCATAGTCTAAACCAGATCTACTAAAACCAGGTCTTAACTGTGAATCAAAGATTGCAGAATGTGGACTAAACCAGGACTAAACCGGGACTAAACCAGGACTAAATTAGGACTAAACCAGGACTAAACCAGAACTAATCCAGGACTAAACAAGGACTTATGGTGCATTCACACTGTTTCAACTTGGTTTGAGCCCAGTTTAGTCCTGTTGTAGACATGATTTGGTACAGTTCTAATCCTGGTTTAGTTCTGATGAAGTGTAGACTCACCACAAATCACTCTGCTAACCCAGGTTTAAGTTGGAGGAGTAGCATGCAAAGCCGGGCATAAACCAGGACTAAACCAGAACTAAAGCAGAACTAAACCAGAACTAAACCAGGACTTAACCAGGACAAAATATTACTAACTTGTTTTGTCTGTCACTGCTTCTCTCCTTTCACTTTTACACTTTTTTTCCCTCGTCCCGGGGCACTTTGTAGCCTGTATTTATTTTTGTATCAGAGGCGGAAATGGAGTCCCACCCATGGACCAGGGAGCAGGGTGAACTCTGGGTGACTCAGGCGGGACACATGTACTACAAACTGTGTGTGAACAGATAGGAGCCAGTGAGTGCAGAGCTATTTTTATTTTTGCATTCTTTATATATTACATTAGTCCATGTTGGAGGAGAAAAGTTAAATAGGCCAATACAAAGGGTATTTTTTGACTGTAGTGATGGAGCTAAAGCTTAAGCAGTTGACATAAAGGCCCATTTGTAGAAGTTAATAATGTAATAACACACTGTAGCATTGTTTGCAGTGGGAGAGATGCAGGATCAGAGTAAATTGTGTTTTGACAGTAATTATATTATTAGCTTCTTGGATGTTAAGATGGATAGATGTAATTTTCTATAAACTAGGTAAAAGCAGCAATAACATACAAGCAACGGAAGCAAGTTTGTTTGTTTTTTATTGTGATTTATTTTACTGATAGACTCAGTACAGCAGCGCGCTGTTAGCTCACTGTGTCAAAGCTAACAGCCACTTTTGTTAAAATCGGAAAACACAAAATAAACAACCTATTAAAATTTAAATGGATTAAAATAAAGACTACCAAATAATTTTTAAATGTAGACTACTTCAGTTTGTGGTGTTTTTTAATATTTATTATGCCTCAAAATTAGCATTAGCATTGAGACACAAACATGTCTCTTTCTAAACACAGAAGTGTCTCTGGTGAAGTATTCATTTTATTTGTGTAGTGTTTAACATGTTGTCAGTGACATCCATGCACAGCTCCCTGTCCACTGCCTTATCTGTAAATATGTGTTTAACAGTTGTCAGTGACATCCATGCACAGCTCCCTGTCCACTGCCTTATCTGTAAATATTTATTAATTTTAGCGTGACTCTGCAAAAAACTCATAGAGATAAAATTGGACAGGAAGTAGTGACGCTAACAGTGAGGCTGTCAGGTGTTGTTGTGCACCGAGCCTATTAGTAGTAGTAGGAAATGTATACAGCGTTAGAGAAACATTTTAAATTCGCATTAGGCTAATTACTAAAAGCCCTACAGTGTAACTTTCTGACCAATAAAGCCTAAAATAAAAGCATGTTTATTTTTATTTTGCATGTTTTTATTGCAGTGAAAAACACATGTCCTTACTCATGTTCCTTTGGCTATAACGTTCCACAGTATAAAACATTTGCATCTCCGTGGAGAATTTTAGTATGGTTTTACCTTTCTATATTCATTGAATCATGCGAGTGTTGTGCCACAAAGTTACACAGTGTTACTTTAAAACAGTTGTCAGTGAGTCACCTCCATCCTCCTTCTCTGCATCTTCTTCTCTCAATGTCATGTTTCACTCCATAAATCCCCTCTTTGGTCTTCCTCTGTTTAGTAAATCCGGTCTAAGTGTAAATATACAGATCTGAAGGACACTCCATAGTATGAATCTAATCAGGAATCTGCATTAATCATTGTTGTTATACTCAACTTTATCTTGAAAATCTTGTGGTTTGAAAGAATGGCCAAGGCGTTTTAGTGGAAAGTACCTCAGTTTCTTTCATTATGACAAGTTTTCAAGTTCAGACGCTTGACTTCTAACTTTTTCAACACTGGCTTTTGAACGGGACCCGCTGCTCCTGTCACGGTCTCCATTATTTTGACTGTGAAGTGGTAACGACCATTATAAAAGACCTGTGTGAGGATATGTCTGCTGAATCAAAAGACAATCGCAGTAGTATCTCAGTACAAGAACAATGTGTTGATTTAGTGTTTGATTCAAAGTCGTGGTTAAACGTCCTATATTACACAAAAATTGACCATTGTGAGCTTTAAGCCATGTTAGAATGTTGCTACTTCCTAAAAAACATACCTGAAGCTGTGTTTTGTTTCATTCACACATGTTTAACCCTGAATCCTGCATTATTAGTCTGCATCCCCAAAGTTCAAAATGCTTCGTTCCATCTTGTGAAGTTCAAATTAGCAGCTACCTTTATCATTTGTTCAGTAAAAAAGGTGAGTTCCAGGGCTGAAATTATCCAAATGGTTCTAGTGAAGGTGTGTGGAGTTTAAAAACACAGTGGAACACTTTCTGTATTACCACATGACATCACTAGGTGGAACAGAGTGTTTTCAGTTTGATCTTCACTCAAACTAAAAACAGAATAAATATGCAGGGTTTGTGTGTTAA
>KN477771.1:861-31409 GCA_000787095.1 Periophthalmodon schlosseri
CATTCTCATAGACACACATGCACACAGCAGAGATACAAATGGACGGGGTACAGTATGACAAGATAGTACATGGGCTGGGTGGATATTTAGTGTAACAACATTTTAAGCAACAAACACGCAACAAAGACTGCGTTATAGCAAAATTATTATAACTATATGGGTTAACCTAATGCATGGTACCTGGTAGCAGTTTGTTGTTTTAGGCCAGCTTTATGGAAATACAATTAAATGAAACCTCAACAAGTCCATATATTGTAACATTTAACAAAGATTGACAAAATGTAAAAGTATAATTTGTTGCATATTTTTAGTACCACGTTAGTACTTCAATACACTTTGCAATATATTTCTTGTAACAGACATTGCAAAATATTGTTCAGCCATAGTCTAAAGCAAGCCATGCATTTAAATTCAACCTGTTTCTTTCAACCAAATAAACTTCACGTGTTATTGTGATTTGCCGTATAGCGCATTGCATCTTTGTGGAATAACAGAACCTTAGATACAAATCTCCGAGTAAGAAAAAATGAAATCATGCTCATAAGAGGCTGTGTATGAGGTCAGTGCTATCTTGATGGAAGTGGAGACATCAGTTGTTTTATCAATGGGAAGAAAAATGGCCTGTGGCAAACCTAATGAGCCCTATCTTTAATCCCACAACTCTGCTCAATCTCTCCTTTAAAATATTAGTCAGCGTAAATCACACATTCATCTGAGGGCAACCACATGGACACTTTCATCAATAGTATTTTTCATTCAGTTTCATATTTGACTTTTTTTTTTTTTTGAAGTAGAAGCATAATTTGTGTGGTGAACGTGCTGTATGCTGTCCGTGGTCCTGAAACAATACCAGCATTGACTTTGCTGTGAGGTCTAAAAAACAGCCACTGCTAGTTATTATATTGGTTGCATTCACATTCTAGAATTTGATGGTGATAATTTCAGATGGAGGGAATTGGTCTATGTAACTTTATGGGAGTTTTACTGTTTTGTAAATAAATATCCAAACTGGCTCCACAGATTTGCCATATTAATCTTATAATCCTTAATTTCAACAGACCAACAATCACATATTTACAGTTGCATATTGGCACCACTTTCTGAAGCTATTATGAAAACATAATTTCACTGTTGTATTTTTATACTGACAGAGAAGATGTGGAAATTCGTGCCCGATTTTGTTTCATATGAATACAAAATTTGAAACTTGTTATTGACCATTAACCAGTCATGCAATCTGATAGTTAAACAGCATATTCTACCATATAATGCTGACCTGTTCTCCAGCTTAGTATTACACTATAGTGATTGCAGAATGTTGTGTTAATGTGAATGCAACTTTTTAACAGCCAAACGCTCAACTTCATTCACTTTAATAGCATTTTTGTTATTCTACTATTTAAGTACATCTTTAACATGTGTGCACTAAGCAAGCTGACTTTCCCTGACCTTTGATATAGGAATGTCAAATTTCCCAAAACAAAGACATCCCTGGATTGGTCCACTCTTCATTAGTTGGCATGATTTGCATTCTTTGATAATTGTGCTGCTTCCTTGATTATTAAATGATCACCCTAATTAGGCAGCATAATAGGGTTAATCAGACTCCGCTCATCACACTTATTACTATTCCTGCAAAAATGAAGGAAAACGATACCCTACTTGATTAATTATATCGGCCTTTTCATCAGCAGCGCTACCATTCCCCCCTCTGAAATTAATATCATGTTGTAAATGGAAGGAAGGAGCTGGCCGGACACAGACAGATGAAAGATTTCACTCAAATTAATTAAGCGCTAATTATGCAGCAGGAGTTGGGAGCAGTTTGCATAATGAGCAGTATCAAAAGAGATCAGTGGCAGAGTGGGGCTGTGGAGTTTTCTATAAGGCCCTGTGATGCAGTGTAGTGCATGAAGAGCCCGGAGGAGAAGAGGCTTGGAGCACTCGGGCGTCGTGAGCAGGACGAGTGCTTTGTTTGGTTTGTCAACAGCCTTAGGAGCAGAGGCTTTCTCACTTGTGCCACAAAAGTGTATTATTCCACAGTGCGCCCACTTGGGTAGGGATTTTACATTTGTCTCGTAAGTGGGAACACCCTTCTTTTTTATAATTTAATTTCACAAATTAACAAAAATATCATAACAAAATAAAATACTAAATAAAAAAAAAAACAAAAAACAGTGAGGGCAAAAACTCAGCATTCCCCTCACACGCAACATTCTCCACCATGCGAGATTCTTTCCATATTACCAGAATCAACCCTAACCCTAACCCTTGCACAGGTCACCATTCCAGTACTTAGATTTTCAAGTGCTATCTATGACACCTGTCTGTTGTCCCAAGTAGACACAGCCTAGGTGACTTGGGTAGGTCACATGGTTACCAGCCCTGCGTGTAGTCCAATACTTTCATCCATATTAGAGGGACCAAAGGGAAGTCCCATAGCATATATCAAAGTACCTGGTATCCTGACAATTCTGACAGATTGTTTTTGCTTTTACCCACTTAACAGTGGCGAGTAAAATAATACCTACTGGGCATAATATATATCCCATAGTAAATCCACTGCTCTAACTAAAGGCAGTTAGATCAGAATGTATAGCTTGAACTGGTTGCCAACAACCTGCATCCTCACCCCAGGGAGCAGTAAAGAGCTCATTACCTCCCACTCTGATTCTTACAGTGGTCTGGGACTGTTCTCTGCTTACAGAGAGAAAAGGGATTAAAGATGAAATGCACTATGCCATAATCGGCTGTTTAATCAAAGCCACTGTGTAGTATATGGAGTCGAGTCATGATGATTTGTGCTATATTCACTGCAATCACACATGGGCTAATCAGCAGACCCAAGTCCACACTGGTCTTCAGATGCTCTGTGGGGAATTACAAAGACTATGATTAGTTAATCAAATGAAGCACCCACTGCCCTTTCTTTATTTGTGTATACACCTGATCTAAATGGAAATTGTATAGTGGAGCCACTTCCAGGAGGATACATCTACATGTGAATGATCCTCCTTCAGTCCATGGTGCTGAATGCAGAATAAGATCTTTCACTCCAAATCATCCTGTTACAGCATTGTGGGGACTTTTACATCTATGAATGATATTTGTCGTCAATGCCCGTGTGAATGATCCAATCACTCTGTCTGCTGTGGAGTAAATCAGAAAACACTAGACCGGTGCCCTTCAAACAGCCAGCGTATGATGATGGGAGGCAGAATGTCAAGACTATTATTCTCAGAGACGAGCGAGCGGATGACCTGTGGACCAAAAACACAACATAGCAGCTTTTATTATATTATTATTTTATGGCAATGAGACAAGGCACAACAACTCGTCCACGAGAACGATAATACATATTGTGCAGCTCGAGTCACAATTTTTACTTTATTTTATTTAATATTTTAGCTGTCACTGTTGCACTGCTTTTTCGAACTACAGCTTCTTATGAGGTGTAACTCATCAAAGGCAACTCTTTTTGTCCAAGGTAAATGCAACATAGGCTTTACATTTCCAGAAGTCTACAAAATCTTGTGAATTTTATCTTGTGGCATAAGGTTATATCCCATCCGTATTATATAGGATATTAACTTTACTTTCCGGAGTATTTAATCTTCAGTGACTTTGGCTATCAGATACCTTGTTTCTGTCATTGCTCTGCCTAATAATAGTTAAAGAGAAAAGAATATCCATCCATTGGTTTGAGATGACTTCCTTCCAGGGGCTGCAGACTTGACCCCCTCGCCTGTCCTAAACCTCTATTATGTGCCAGTGACAGCAGTGCTTTGGGACGCTGGGACCCCCCCTTATGAATGGTATAGGGTCGTGGCCATCCCAATCCATCTCTGTCTGCCCTGGGATTGATTGTGATTCAGCGCGCAGGGCAAGAGCTGGCGGGGTTCTTTTAGGATGAGCGATAGGTGGAGCCCTTTGACTCCCAGCACATGGCAGGCAGAGACCGGCTTGTGCTGAGGGGTCACAGGCAGCTGGTGGTGGGGGTATCCTGAGTGGAGAGAGGGACAAGACACATCAGATAGAAGGTGTCCCAAATAAAGGACAAAATAAAGGCTGAGTCTATCACTTGGGTCATCCATCACACATTCAGATCTGGGATATAGTGCAACGGTGTGGGTGTTCAGAAGAATAAAGCAAATGACAGTGAAATGATGGAGTTTATAGACCCTTTAAAATGTCATCAGAATTTTCAAAATGTCTGAATGGAGGCAGCTGGAGGTAAAAATGAAGTAGTTAGTAGTACATTTTCAATAATTACCTGATATCAGATCTAAATGCTAAGAATTTGAAGAACAAAAACTAAGCAACAGTTTTGAATTTCCATGGTAGAAAAGTCACTCAGTTTGCTTTTCTTTTACAAAGGATGAAGAAATAATTCTGTGATATTCTGTGTGAAATCAAGTTACCTCCAGTTACCTCCTTAAATCCTTGATATAGTCCCAAAAGGTCTATATCAAGGATTTAAGGCTGCATACAGAATTAGTATGACAATCCAACTCCAGTGTCATAATGTTTACATTCTACATAACAGTAGAATTGAAAATACAGGTGATGAAAATACTTCTAAAAGAGCAATAATCTGTAACTTTTATATAAAATGTTTGTATCTATCTCAGCTAATATTGCTACAAAACTGCTGCTATAAAAATAAAGGAGATCATTATCAGTAAAAGTTAACTGAGAAAGAAAATGTGTATATTTTTTGTGAATTTGAAACATTTAATGATTGTGAATGATTGGGGACAAGACTTTTTATTCAGTCAACATATTAAATACATTGACTTAATTGTTTTGTTTTATTTTGAAATACTGATTTAGATAAACAGACAATGAAATATCCAAGTAGTGTGCAAGGACAGAAGAGAACAGCTTGCTTTTTCCATAATAAAATAATCTTTAAATCTCTTTAGGAGCACAGGTCTTTTCTTTTGATTCTGTCTGATTCCCAGTTGTGGTTCAGAAGCCGGCTGCTCTTGTTAAGCCTGGCCTTGGTCCCGCTCCACTGGTCTGCTCCGCCAGCTTAACTCCATAATCAACCTGAGGGGCTTCATTTTGCACCATTTATTTTCATTCTGGGAGACAGGTGGGATAATGCTGTGTAAATATGTGCCATAAATTTTGCTGTTGTTTTGAAAGTAAATTTTGCACAACGTATATATTAAATGTGAAAAAAGGAACCTCAGTGTCAGTCAGAGGAAGTTGATTTAGTCTGGTGAATATGTAGCCAGTAACCTGATCCCCTGTTGACAGAGCAGGGACAGGTGCTCCGGACAAACTAATCCATACGTGCATGCTAGCCACTGGTCATCCATTAGGCCAGATTGATTCTGAGCTTTAAAAGAGTCCTCCTCAGCCATCCCAGGCCTGCTTTAAACTCTGCTGTTGCCATGATACCAAATTGCAGAATTTCAAGATGGCCTGCTCTGGAAAGTGAAAGGAATGTTCAGTGTTTGCCAACCCAATAGTAGAAACATTTGATCACAAGAGAACATTTTCAAAAGTCATATTGGTTTGACAATAGAGGTAATTATTATAGTTTATCAAGTATGTTTCTACTGCATCAAAACACACTATCTGAAATGGCAGCATGATGATAGAAAATTGTGATGGGTCCTAGTCCTCTTTAATAGCCACATATAGGCTGTAATAAATAGGCCAGAATCCACATTGATTCAGTGTTATTACATTCCATCCCCTGAACCAAAATGAAATGCCAAATAAAGGTTTACAGGATGGGGCCAGACATCTGCTGCTCCCTGATTGGTCCAGACACCGCGGTCGTCTCACCTGTTTTCCACAGCCCAGCGCATGGTAAACAGCCTTAGTGAGGGCTGCGGGGAGAAGAGCCCATCTGGTCAGCAGCATTAACAACCATCTCTTTAACAATAGCTTCCAGGAAAAGGAGAAGGGCACAACAGGCCGTATCAGCCAATAAAAACAACCTATGCATGACATTTAGCGCCTGATGCAGGGCTTTGCTGTGTACAGGTTACCTACTGTCCGCATCAACTCCAGGTAATAAAACGGGAAGCAATCTCCCAGAGAAAAGGGAGAGCTGCGCGTAAAGCTCTTTGGTTGATCTCGTAATTTCTGTGTAAAAATGTAGACGAGCATGAGTCAGAAGGGTCTGAAGGGAGTCATTTTCATGGCTGTTTCTCCCAGAAACAGACGCTATTTTTTTTGGAATTCGCCTATTTTTTGTCTACCATGAGAACCATGTGGGTGCTAGCACATCCATATGGGCAGGTAAAGACATTTTCTAAAATGTTTTAGAAAAATCAATGATTTAGCTAAACAAACCTTGCGCAGACTAAACGAGGGGCCCACGGTTGAGCGTCGACTTTGCAAAACTACTGAAAGTGGTCACTGACTAAACAGTGCCCTCTTGTGTCCTGAGCAGAAGATAACGCCAACAACCTTCAACTTTTGGCTTAGGACACAATGGTTGTATTGACTAGGCTAATACTTTGACTGGGAGCAAGGTTTGTCTTCTGAAAATGATTAATAAAAAGCCATCACATGCAAATTAAATTATTTCTACAATATTTGTGAATGCTTCCGCTCTATAAAAGAGTGAAAGAAGTGCTCTAGATGTGAGCTATAGTGAGACAAAGAGATGTGAGAGCTGAGGTTTGGGGTGGAGGCTGAACAGCCAGTACTGGCCTCTCTACAGCTGCTGGCTCTAATGAGCATAATTACCCTGGTAATAACATTAGCCTATCTGAGGGAATGGAGGGGAAGGACAAGTGGTTGTGTTTGCGAGCGTGTGTGTGTGTGTGTGTGTGTGTGTGTGTGTGTGTGTGTGTGTGTGTGTGTGTGTGTGTGCGCGCGTGTGTGCGCGTGTGTGCCTGTGTATGTGTCCGTGCTATCTCACTTGCGGTCTCGTTCTCTGGATCTCAATATCTCTTTGTTAGCCCACAATAATTGTATTTGGGCCTCATATCCGCCATATCAGATTCGAGTTTGTACAAGGTAATTAGCAGAGGAAGGGAAGCCTCCACACCAGGAGGACAAATGCCCCCATGACATCATCCTGGCTCCCCTCTGCATCAGAAGCCTTTCTTCTCTTGCTCTCATTCAGACACACTTAAAATGCTCTGAATGGGGCCAAAGCGTAATGGCAGGTGAAGGATGATGACATTGAAATGGAGGAGATTTAGGATTAATAAGATAAAGAAAAATGGCTACATGGGCAAGAGATAAGGCTGATAAGGGTCTGGGGAAGTGACTTGAGATGAGATGGAGGAGCTGTGTTTCGCTGCAGGCCTGTAATCTCCAATCAGCTTTGACTAACAGGCAGCAGGGGAAAGTTCCTCAGTGTTAATGCAGCGCGCTATTGAGATGGAGGCAGCTGGGAGCCGAGGATGAGGGGAGGATTAAATGGCACTCAGGTAGAGAGAGAGATGAAGGGACTCAGATGGAGATCCAGGGATGATGGCCACACCCTCACGTGCTCCCAGCTACTCACTTTTCCACAAATTCAATTCAGCATAGACTTGTGACGCATGAGGTGTCAACCATCAGGTCCAGTTTAATGTAGTTGTGGTGATAGTATTACCTTCAATGTGTTATAAAGACAGCATTTAACATTTTTAAGAACACAAATTTGACAAATCGCTCATCATACACCTATGTTTAGGGGCTCACTACAAATTCACCCACTGATAAACAAGGTGGTTAAAGGTGCACAAAAGATGTAATGGAAATGGTTGTGTGTTGTCTTGTTGGCAAAATGACTGCTTAACTGTTTTTCTATATAACTGCACAACTATTTGTTTGTAAATAAAAAATAACTGCATTCACATTTTCTTTGAATTCAAAATCCTGACTGATCCCTAGTGATCTTTGTTGATCCTTCCTCTGAAAGATGACAGTTTTACCTCTGGGGCCGACCAGCTTTTTCACTGGTAAATGTCCTCAAACCAATGCTCCAAGTAATCTCCAGATTTCATCCATCTCTGGTGCTTTGTACAAATGATCCTCCTCCGCATGTCCATTTACTGGCACTGACCCTGGAGACATGAATCAGAATGTGTTTTTGTGAAGCTTCTGGTATTTTCATGACAAAAAATAATACTGTAATGAGTTGGACTGTAAATGTTATTAAAATATGTCAGGTGCAGAGGCCATTTGATAAACTGTTATGGTGATCCAAACCAAGTCAAGGTTGTCAAGGTAAGCCTTTCAATTTGTTATTGTTGCAGTGGAAACCTTGTAAAAAAGAACTACTACAACCCACTAATAAGTGTTATTACTGAGGCCTGTGATAGTTTTGGCACCCAATAATTCTAAAACTGTGAATGGGTAAGCTCATAAAATAAGCTTGTGTAAGTGCTGCAGTACATCCAGAACGCTGCTCGGGTCCTGACTAGAACCAGGAAGTACGAGCACATAAGTCCTGTGCTCAGGTCTCTGCACTGGCTCCTGTGGCTCAGAGAATAGACTTTAAAGCAGCTCTGCTTGTGTACAAGTCTCTCCATGGCCCAGCACCAAAGTACATCTCCAGCATGTTAGTGGACTTCAGGGACTGGCCTCCTGCTGGTGCCCAGAGTCAGGGCTAAACATGGGGAATCAGTGGTTCAGTTTTATGCAGCTAAAACCTGGAACAGTCTTCCTGAAGATGTGAGACAGGCCTCTACTTTAACAATGTTTAAATCAAGGCTCAAAATGGTTCTGTTTAGCTGTGCATATGACTGAACGGTTTGTATTCTGCACTCTTCTCTTTTAATGTTAATTTTATGATGATTATTTGTGATTATTTATGTTTTGATTTGTTGTATTGTAATTTTAATATCTTTCTTATTCTGTAAAACACTTGCCTTGCCTTGCCTTCTCATTGGTCAGTTCTACGGCTATCCACTTGGAGCCTGTGCCTGGCGCTCACATGTGGGTTGTGGCTCTTTGGCATTTCCCTCTGGCGCACTCGGCCTCCTCCAGCCTCATCTGGGTCACACTGATGTCTGTCTGCATTTGCACACCGCTCACACTCCCTCTCACAGGGCTCATGGGCTGTGGTTGTTAGGCAGAGGCAGAGACCAGAGGTGATGAGGAAAACAACTTGTACCCATTACATGTTTTGCCCATTGACATAGACCTATATGCTAGCAAGCACACATATGACAGAATAGAATAGACATCACCAGACTCAATATTTGTAAATTAAATCACATCGGCCTATGGACTCCACTCCACTGTGTGAATTAGCATATATGGTGACATTTTCTATGCAGGATTTCTCTAACTTTTTACATGTATCACAACAAGAAAAGGCCAGTTTGTGTTAGGTGTAGGCCTACTTGGCTTAATCGAACTAAAACAGGTCTAAAATAGAAACCATGATCCAGGACATGGGGTAAAACAAAGGAGGCTAAATCGTATGTGCAAAAGATAATGCACAAAAACAAAAAAACAAAAAAAAACCCCAACAAAAAACACTGACTTGTGGGCCCAGTAATTGTCTATGTCATTTTGAGAAGTGGACCTATTCAAATTGTTAGACTTATTAAGGTTGTTTACAAATGTTAAGGCAAATATTAGAGTTTGTATACTACAGGCTAAGATGCTGATGGTAATGTTAAAAATGTGCATCAAAATGTCCTTCCTTTACATTAGGCCATGAACACAATAATCCCTCTGTTGAAATATGTGATGAAGGCGTGGCTTGCTCCTTGACTGACGTCAGACGTCCACGTAGTACTAGGCCAGCAGATCTGTGAAGCGCCCGGTTATACAACAGTATTTTCCGGTCAAAATTTTAAAATCCAAGTCATTTTAAAATTTTAAAGGGACTTGTAGATTTATATCTAATTTTTACTGTAACCAATCATTGATTTCAAATAAGGTCAGCCATAATAATAGATAAACTCCTAGTGATTTTGTTATTTGCAGTAGACTTTGTTTCACGCTTTAACTTGAAAGTCACTCTACAGGAAATACATACATTGATGCACAACCAAAAAAGTCTCCACTTTGCTGCACGTTATACGGGAAGTACTGAAATGTTTGAAGCAAAGAGCATACAGTGGAAAACTTCACTTCAGGGCTGATTGGCTTTTAAACCCCATCAAGTACACTGCTATCCACAATATCCGGAAAATCCACTTCTTTCATCGTGCTTTTTGGTAAGGACACTTTATAGGAATGCAATTTATTTGCCTGTTAATGAATAATGCTGTAGTAACATAGCCTACTTAATGCAGCTCAATCAAGAATTTGGTAGGTATTTATTTAACATGACATTTAACAAGATTACAAACTAGTAACAGTGTATTGTTTAGTACGACCCTAGATACATTTTAATAAAGTTTTTTATCGGTTTCTATGATGATACTGCTATTGTTGAGACTATTGTGATTTTAACTAATGCTCGACAGGTTAGGAGTGTACGGTGACGTGTGTAAGGTGTGTTCCAGTAGAATATTTATAGCCATCGAAGTGGTCACTTTACTTACCCTAATAAAGCACTTGGATCCTTATCTTTTGTTTTTGATGATAATAAACTTTCATATTGTGTCACTCTTAAGGTAACTGATATAAAAATGGCAGAAAAGGTTCTAGTCACCGGTGGAGCAGGATACATTGGCAGTCACTGTGTTGTGGAGCTGATTGAAGCTGGTTTTGAGCCAGTAGTAGTGGATAATTTCAGTAACGCAGTACGAGGTGAGATATTTTTCATGCCACATTGCCATGTCATCATAACATACAACCTCTAATTTCTCCTTCTGCTCTTATGTACACATCCTGTTCTGAAAGAAGGTGACAGGGGTATGCCAGAGAGCATAAACAGGATAGAAAAGCTTCTGGACACCAGCATTGAATTTCATGAGCTGGACCTGCTTAACCGGCTTGATTTGGAGAAGATTTTTAAAAAGGTGCACTCTCTTGATAATTTTCATAACAATTGTGTATATTTAAATAGAAAAATAATTGTTATGTATGAAATCTTTGCAGTTCTCTTTCAGTGCTGTGATGCACTTTGCAGGCCTGAAGGCAGTTGGAGAATCTGTGGAGCAGCCTTTACAGTACTACAGGGTCAACCTAACTGCCTCATTGAACTTGCTGGAGGTCAGTTCAAACTAGCATTGTCTGGAGTTTACTAGCATTTGGGGTTTGAGGCCCTTCTTCAGTATTATATTTGTATTCACCATTTTGCCTGCTTTTAATATATATTTAGTTTGCATGTTACATAGTTGCAATGTAGCTCATTAATCGCTGCTAATGTACTAACGTGGTGATGTCTGCTTTGGAGAGATCCCTAACTGGCTGCTCACTGTAAACGTGTGCCGTGTTTGTGTGTGTGCATGTGCGCTAGGTGATGCAGGCTCACAACGTACACAATCTGGTCTTCAGCAGTTCAGCCACAGTGTATGGAAATCCACAGCATCTGCCTATAGATGAGGAGCACCCTGTGGGAGGCTGCACCAACCCTTATGGCAAGACCAAGTACTTTATTGAAGAGATGATCAAGGACCATTGTAAAGCTGAGAAGGTGAAATTAGAAAAAACGGTGTACAAAGGTATAAATATAGGAGGTTTTTACTGTTGACTATGCCCAGGACTGGAATGCTGTGCTGCTGCGGTATTTCAACCCAATTGGAGCACATTCCTCAGGACTTATTGGGGAGGATCCTCAGGGCATCCCTAACAACCTTCTGCCATATGTTGCACAGGTACCAGCTCTTTCCACACACATAAAATGACAGTATGTTTCAGTGTCTTTGAGTATTTAGAAAAGCACTATATAAATAAAATGTAATAAATGCTGTCTTTTTTGTAATAGTTTTGCTTCTACTTTTCTCTATATCATAGGTTGCAATTGGAAGAAGAAAGTGCCTTAGTGTGTTTGGAAATGACTATGACACAGTGGATGGAACTGGTATGTTTTTGTCTTATGTACAAGATCTAGTCCTAGAGTCCTGAAGTGTCCCCATGGTTTTCCAAAGGACCTTTTCTCTCTCTTCTGTCAAGGTATTCGTGACTATATCCATGTGGTAGATCTTGCAAAAGGGCACATAGCAGCGCTAAAGAGGCTGAAGGATAATTGTGGGTGTAAGGTATGCTTTTGAAAGGGCATGTCATTGTATTATTATTATTATTATTATTATTAGATGTACTTATTTATAAGTGTTTCTGTCCAAAGGTTTATAATTTGGGTACAGGGATGGGTTACTCTGTGCTTCAAATGGTCAAAGCTATGGAAAAAGCTTCGGGAAAAGAGGTACTATCATACTATGAACAAAATTAAATACATTTCATTCACTGACTTCTACTTTTGCTATTTTGAGTATTCTGTGTTCTTTGTTCAGATTGTATATAAGATTGCACCACGCAGAAATGGAGACATTGCTTCCTGCTATGCAGACCCTCGTCTGGCTGAAAAGGAACTGGGATGGAAAGCTCAATTTGACCTAGAGAGAATGTGTAAGAAATATAACTGTGCCATATTAATACAGAGTTGGTTTAGATCAAGCTTTCTGCACCATAAGAAAACCCTTTAACCCCAGGTGTATGGTATACTAACTGTTTTTGTTTTTTTTAGGTGAGGATCTGTGGCGCTGGCAGTCCATGAACCCCACAGGATTTTCAAATGGCACAACTCCCTGATTTTTTTCTTTTCTCTTTCTTTCTGCTAAATCAAATGACCAAACAAATGTTGATTCTTTTTTTAAGATAAAATCTATAAAGTAGCTTATTTTAGCCATTAATGTGTAATTTGTAGTGTTTTATACCAAAACATTTGTCATGTAAATGGTTTCACCTAATTCTAAATATAAAGGTAATATAAAAATAAATGAAATAAATTACTTTTAAAAGAAAATTGCTGTACTTATTTAGACTATAGAAATGAAAGGGTGAGAGAGGTTCTCCACCTGCATAAGCTGCCACTCTAATGTTAATGTTGCAAAACTGATCTATATTCTATAAGACAACCTGTTACTTTCACGCACATATCTAAAGGTAGTGGATCTTTAAATGCATCCTTCAACCCTCGGGCGCCCTGTTAATAAACACCCACGTCAGCATACGGCTCCGCGCGCTCTCACCGGGTTTCGCTCTTTAGGGCTGAACAGGAAGTGCCTGTCTATGCGCGAGTGGACCCTGAACGAGAAAAAGGGAGAGAAACTAGAAATCTCACAGAATGGATATAGTGACAGACTTAGGGCAGAGCAGATTATATCGGGCGCCGGGTGAACCAGCTCACCAGTGAGTATAAATTCATTTTAAGGCTTTTTATAGAGTGGGGCGTAAACGGGTCTTGCCAAATGCCTTGCCTGGGAGAGAGGCACAGGGCTCGGGTAGCAGGCAAATCCTCCCCGCTGCTCGCCATGCATCGGACCTCTAAAGATGAACATGGTCTCATGGATGAAAGCGGGTGTATATTCACACCGATACATTACTTTCTTAAATGATACACATATTTTGATGTGCAAGCGCAAATCGTGCTCAGTAGCGCGGAGTGGGTGCGTTTTTCTATTGTGTGGTGGCCGAAGCCTGAAGTGGGCGTCGCTCCAGGACAGACGAGCACAGGGCTGCCCGCTTTTCTCTCGCAGGACTGCAGCAGCAGCACTCTCATGGCTTGGTTGGTCGTGTCCAGTGAAGCTCGTCTCAGTTCAGACCAGGGTTTTCTGCGGCAGTAGAGGCGCGGGGAGGCGGGCGTTGCATTGCGCGTCGGGCGACGCGCATAGTCACCACCACGAGTGATTTATAATGAATGCGTGCGTTTCATTTATGACACGGCAAATAGATACCAAACACAATTTATGGTTGTGGTAAAAAGGCTATACCTATATCTTCTTTTGAATTACTTCTCTTTCATCTCACACATTGGGAATCAAACTTCTATATCCCGTAATTACAAATAATCCATCTATGTATTTTAAACGCCTTTTGTATTTGTCAGAAAGGATGACACGGATTTGTCACCCGAAGCTCACTGCTGAAGTCGGGTGTAGCCCAGGGAGTTACGTTTTGATCGAAGTGACATTCATCCAATCACAGAGCAGCACAGTTATAGTGGGATTTTAGTCCTGTGCAGAAACAAAACTCTTGCATCTTGCATCCTCCTTTAGATGTACATAGCCTAGTAACAAATGTTTAGTAACCATAAGCTATATTTGAAGAGCTGCCCTGTTCTACCATCACACTCTGTTATGTGTGTCCTGCAGGCAGCCTCAGAGGTGGTTCAACACTGCTGACATCACAGTGGCTCACCAAAGCAACGTGCTGAAGCAGCTCAACCAGCAGCGCCGCCAGGAGCTCTTCTGTGACTGCAGTGTGCTGGTGGAGGGCCAGCTCTTCAGAGCCCATCGAAATGTCCTGTTCGCCAGCAGCGGCTATTTTCGCATGCTGCTGTCCCAGGCACCAGATGGGCTGTCCGACACGGTCAACGCCACATTTGATGTCTTCAGCCCAGAGACCTTCACAGTCATTATGGATTTTATTTACTCAGGGCAGCTGGACCTTACCAGCACCGATGTCATTGAGGTTATGTCTGCAGCTAGTTACCTGCAGATGAACAGTCTCATCACCTACTGCAAAAACTTCATAAAATCATCTTTAGACATTAGTGTAAAAGAGGAGGAAAGTGAACATTGCCCCAGTTTGTCTGAAACTTGTAGTTTTACCAGTGCACCTGGAGAGGAGGGCACAGACCCACAGCCTCAGCAGCATGGCCCTGCCGCCAGTCCACCTCCTGCTCTTTGGACAAGGGATACTTCCAGAAACCAGTGCTCTTTTGGAGGCAAAGACTCTGACCAGGACTTCTCATCTTCTGCCATAAAAACTGATGTAAGCAGCCCTGTTAATGATCTGAGTGCAGAGGCTGAGGACCCACAGGACCCCCTATATACACTACCAGGAGCAGAACGAAAGAGAAGTCGAGCCTCCAAAAGGAAATCCTCCAACAGCAATCGCCCCAACCAACACAATGACCTAAACCTGCAGGAGGCCAGGGCACAGAAAGCTGAAAAAGCCGATGAGTTGTATGCCACTCTGCCATCGATAGTTGGAGTCATTGGACAATTTAATAAGGGTGAAAACAGCACCTACTATTTAAAATTGTATTTAAAGTTATCAAAATTGTAATTGTCTTTTCATGTTTTGTTCACAGACCACCCCATCATGCGGTTCAAATGCCCCTTTTGCACTCATACAGTAAAAAGAAAGGCAGACCTTAAGAGGCACTTACGATGCCACACTGGGGAACGCCCATACCCCTGTCAGGCCTGCAACAAGCGCTTTACCCGCCTGGAGCATCTCCGAAGCCATTTTGAGACTGTAAGTCTGTCGCAATTGAAAGAAGTTGTTATGGTCTAAATACAGTTAACTCGTCAGTATTTGTTCCCACAGATTCATCAGGCCAGGAAGTTGGTTTGCAGGAAGTGCAAGTGTCCTGTGACAGAAGAGACTGGGCATGTTGTGTGCGAGGGGACACGCCGCTACCGCATGTGCACTGCATGCATACAGGAAGTTGGCTGTGACAACATCTCTATGGACCCTCTGGACGGGACCAATGATGAGCCAGCTCTGTTACTGGGCGTGGATGGAGAGGAGGAAGGGGACACCAAAAGGTCATGGATAGTAAATGATGATGATGATGACCTGGCAGAAGACTCGGGTGCTGACCTTATTATACAACAAGTCGATGACAGTGATGAGGAGCTCTAGTGCAAAACTCAAAACAAAGGATTGTTTTTTTTTTTTTGTTCAGGCCTATGGGTAAAAGCCATTTAAGAGACGTATGCATAAAGTAACCACTTACATGAATACACATTTTACCATATGTTAAAACTGATAACAACTCACCTTGTATTATTTTCTGAAGGCTTCTGTGTCTTTTGTGAACTTTTAGTCAATTGTTATAAACTGCAATATCCAAAGCATGCACATCAAATGTACAGTACGTAATTTAAGAGCTACATTTATAAGCATGAAACGCCTTTGCTGAATTGATACTAAAAATGAATGTGTACATTCTCATGCTTGTGAGATCATTAAGTGTAAAGTTCTTTTTTTATTATATGTACTATGATATATAATTTATTTCATTTTTTACTTTTTGATTAAACTATTTTGTATATATTTATACAGTGTGCAAGTATTTATTTTGTATTTGTGGACAGGCTTTGTTACTGCCCTACACGTCAAAGGTCCAAACATTCGTGGCTGCTCCACCGATAAAGTTTTCGACATGTAGGCCGAACATTTTTGTACAGCAATAATTTGTAACAAAGTCAGATAAGAAAAGGCCAAGTGCAATTTGTTAAATAAATATAAACTCCAGAGGTAGTACTGCAAATTTTACTCACTTAGGCTACATTTATCTTTTTGAAACAAATACTTCTTAGAGTAGTTTTATAACACAAGACTTACCTGAGTCGCATAATATTCAGTTTGAAATAACAGCAGTTACTTCAAACTGAATACGACTCTACCCACCAGTGAAATTTTCGTGCGTAGAATTTTCAGTCTGACAAGTAGGTGTCGCTCTTGTCTTCTGTTGTTCCATCGAGCAGTGACGTCAGAAGGGAGGCTGGTCCAACATGGCGGCTGCCATCATGAAGCTTGTCAACAGAGGCGCTTTAAAGTCATTTAAGGGACAACAATTTCTAACGTTCAGCGCTGCTGCAAAAGCCAGTACGGTCAGTAGTGTTACTGTTGATTTATTGTGCTCAAACCAAAGACTGTCTGCAGAATGCAAAATGGAAAATGTCTGCAAACTCGTAGGCTGTAGTAGAAGAGCCTATGCCCGTCACATCACCCGACAGCAGACTTAAGACTGTTATTAGATGTTGTTACATATGTTGTTACGTTATATTGTGACGTTATGTGTATGTTTAGGCTGGTGTAAGTGCGTGTCAAGGTCTTCCCGAAAAAGTGAAAATAGTGGAAGTGGGTCCAAGAGATGGGTTACAAAATGAAAAGGTAATCTACCTTGTAATTTTAAACGATACACCGAATCTGATATTAGCAATATAGTCAACATTAGCTTTTGTCACTTGTAGACTTGCTCAGAGTAGAACAGTAGCTGTTACACTGTCAAATACAGTAGCCCTAGAATGAGCAAATATGGTTTCAAAAACTGCTCCAAGAAAAAGGCCTACAGTTTTGTTTAAATATTGCTAAAAATGTTACTGAGTACTGCCCACCTCTGACATACCTCTGAAATATAGTAATTCTTGCAGTTTATCTCTTCTGTGAGTAATAGGTGGCCTACAGGTCATGCATAAGTATTTTGTGGCTTTATAATGATCTTATTTTTTGCTTTCACTTAGACCATTGTGCCCACAGAAACTAAGATTCACTTGATTGACATGTTGTCAGAAGCGGGGCTTTCTGTGATTGAAGCCACCAGTTTTGTATCTCCAAAATGGGTACCACAGGTATTTGATGTCTTTGTGCTTTATTACTTAAACAGATTAGCAAAGGGAAAACAACTTTGTTATTATTTAATTTGTCTCATATACAGATGGCTGATCAAATGGAAGTAATGAAAGGAATCTGTCGAAAACCAGGAGTGACATACCCAGTTCTTACACCAAACCTCAAAGGGTTCCAGGCTGCTGTGAGTCCCATGACCAAAACTGTTCAACATCAATAACTGATTCAAATAAATAATCAAAGTGCCTTTTATTGTTGTGTTGAACAGATAACGGCTGGGGCTTCAGAGGGAGCCCCATTTTGTGTTTGTTGAACAGATAACGGCTGGCGCTTCAGAGGTAGCCATATTTGGTGCTGCTTCAGAGCTATTCAGTAAGAAGAACATCAATTGTTCTGTGGATGAGAGTTTACAGCGATTTGATAAGGTTATGAAAGCAGCAAAAGAGGCCAGTATACCAGTGAGAGGGTAAGGTGGTGCTTTCTCCTTCACTACACACAGATCAATTTATATAGATCTCTAAAATTGTTCTTTTATCCCCCCAGTTATGTGTCATGTGTCCTTGGATGTCCTTACGAAGGCAAAGTGGCGCCTGAGAAAGTTGCTTATGTAGGTTCTTGGATATGGTAAATATTACATACAAGTTTAATTTCAATACAATTTGAGGATTTGTCTCTTTCTTGCAGGTGGCAAAGCGTCTCTATGATATGGGGTGCTATGAGATTTCATTAGGTGACACAATCGGAGTGGGGACTCCAGGTTCTATGAGTCAGATGTTGGAAGCAGTGACTAAAGAAGTGCCAGTCAATGCATTGGCAGTGCACTGTCATGACACATATGGACAGGCTCTGGCTAACATTCTGGTGGCTTTACAGGTCCAATCTATTGAAGGTTTTACTAGTATCGTGAAATGAGTAAGGGAAGGGTACTAATCATCTCTGTTCTTTTATCTGGCAGATGGGAGTTTGTGTTGTAGATTCTTCAGTAGCTGGACTTGGTGGGTGTCCCTATGCCCAAGGTGCATCAGGAAATGTTGCTACAGAAGATGTTGTCTACATGCTCCACGGTCTTGGCATCTGGACAGTAAGTAATGTCTATTTTATTGTAACATGGAAACGTGTTATAAATGTTTTCTGACATATTTCTTTGCCTCAGGGAGTGGACATGTCTAAGTTGATGGATGCTGGAGCTTTCATCTGTCGTACCCTGAACAGAAAGTCTAATTCTAAAGTCGCTCAAGCCACCTGCAAATTGTAGGTTTGACAGCAAAGCACTGGACAATGGACAGACTGAAGTGCACCAAATGCACAAACCTGAACACAGATGTTGAACAATTTATTTTTAGTATTTACTGTATGATGGGAAAGCTGGAAGAGTGCCTTATTGTCAGCCTGATTCTCTACACTATTCTGGCAAAGGCCATATTTTGGCCTAATAATAACTTTGTGTTTATTATTATCATTAAAGATAAAAAAAATTACCAGCTGATGTCCTAGGGATGGCACACTAAGGTCAGTGTTTTGGCTGTTTCTTTGTTTTCTTTTCAGGCTTTCCTGGTAGTTGCACAGCATCTCTTGATTCAGATGTTATTAACCAATTATGTTTCTCTTTATTTTTGCCTCTGTATGTATAGATTTCTTGTTCATTATCCCTATTTATTTTGAAATACTTGACAAATAACATCAGGTTATAAAATTACATGTCAGTTAATACGTTTTTGTACTTTTAATACCTTTTTCAAAAATATGATTTAATACTGTATTTAGTCAATACATTCATCATAAAACAATATTTTTCTGTCTAGATTTCTCTATGGGCAGATTTTAACAATACCAGAATAAACAAAAAGTGCTTGGTCTGCCGCACCTTAAATAAAACCTGACTGACAAGTCAAGCAAGCAGACTGAGATTCTTAACCACACACCTTCACTGTACATGCATCTTATGAAATGGATACATTAAAGTCATTATGACTTACAACAAATGTCTGTGGTGCTTTGAAAACTAGAAGATTTGAAAACAATGTGTGAAAACAGTGTGTGAAGTCTTTGCACAAATGAGTTGGAGGACCAAATAAATCTTAACATCTGATAGAAAAATCAATAACTTTATTATATTTACATTTATATAAACAAATGTATTTTTGGCCATGTGTATTTAAGGCTTTGAGGAAATCACCTCCTTGTCCCTTTGGCTTTGTTAGTCCAGTTCTGTAGCCAAGGATTCAGCAGCATCATTGCTTCCTCATTCAGATTAGCAGAAGTCTTCCATGAGGCAAGTATGTGTCCAGGTGTGTCTTGCTTTCTTGTATTATAGTTCTCTTCTTCTTTCATGGTAAATACAAGAGAAAGAACAAATACACTAAACGGGAATGTTGTAAAGGAAATGAAGATCTGTAAGAGGAAGTCTACACATTAAAAAGTAATTTGCTATTAAGTTGATCTGGAAGAAGTATAATTTATATTGCGATAAACACCAAAGTTCATGTCAGTTTTTAACTACATGTCAGCTTTGACGTGCTGTAGTTCATCCTGAGATTTCACTCTCTTTTCTGAGATGACAAATCTTTCTTTAGTAAGTTTGCTCTCCCATATACAGATTAGGAGCAGAGGCATGTATTTTTTCCTCTAGCCTGAGTCTGTGCACTGAGGACTTGGTTATAGATTTAAATGAAGGGGGTCTGTCCTTAAAGTCTTCCAGGTCTTGCTGGGAAACAGGAAGAGTGCTTTGGTTGAAGAAATTGTCTTCATTGACGTCTTGCTCAGGCACCACCATGTGGTGATGTTGTCTTTTCACTTTGTTCACACATCTGGCGACTCTTTTGGAAATTAGATAAATTATCTCACAGATGTTGAGGATGATGCAAAGGGCAGAAGCTCCAACCATGAAGTAGGTGAAGACTTTCTTTTCAGTAGGATGTCCAATGTAGCAGTCCACCTGATTTGGACAGGGGGACACCTCACATTTGACCAGCCGGGGCAGGTAGAAACTGTCATACACTTTGTGGAGAATGTAGAGGAAAGCCACCTCTATGCCAGTCTTCACAAAAAGGCTAATCAGATAAGTCCACCACAGCCCTCCGTGCTTTTTGCCTGTGTTGTTGTAGAGCTTGGAGTCTTCCCCATGCTTGGCCCTGTACTTGCGCTCTCGGTCATCCCGGTACGCCACATGCATGACCACCATAAAGGATGGACAGGTGACAAAGATGAGCTGCAGTGCCCACAGGCGGATGTGGGAGATGGGGAAGAAAAAGTCGTAGCAGACATTTGCACAGCCAGGCTGCTTGGTATTACAGTCAAAATCCTTCTGTTCATCGCCCCACACTCTCTCTGCAGCCACCACATAGACCATGACCCTGAACACAAATACCACCGACAGCCATACTCGGCCGAATGCTGTGGAGTACTTATTGACCCCACTGAGCAGGGCCTGGAAGGTCTTCCAGTCCATGGTCCTGGCACACACTCAAACTTGGATTTCCTTTCTTCCTTATAGAACGTTGAATCTGTAATCGACAGAGGCATGGCAAAGTCACTTTATGCAGTAAAATGACTTTCACATATTGCCTAGAATTTGTATTTAACCTAAAATATTCTTTGTTGTTAGGCCCACACGTTAACTGATTCACTGATACTAATTACTGAACTAAACTGACATTAATAAAAATAGAAAAGTAGATTATGTGTAGGCCCAAGACCTAAGACAATTTTAATATAGTAAAACACAACGCTGTAAAGTCATCTAAATAATAACCCTCTCAAATCAGTTTAGGATGTTTCAAATGTGACTAGACTTAGGTGCACCAAGCACACAAACCTGGATACAGATTTTGAATAATTTATAGGATATTTCTCAGGCAATTGCTTTAGAAATTGCTGTACAAACTATTCTCGTGATTCTTATCTCTTGTTGACCATTTTGGTTTTGGTCCTCTAACTATGTTACGTCTCTCATGTTTCAACACAATAATTTAGACTATTTTACGCAAACCTTCGGGTTACGTGGGACACTCATCAAAGTGACTCGAGTCGAGTGTTACTTACCAAGTGACTCCTAATCCATCCTAAGAGACTAAACTCAAATTTTAGTCCCCGTTTGTAGCTCTTCTGTCGTCGTTTGGGTAATTTTACGCACCAAATCGCTTACTTTCGACAGGTAGAGCGCTCCGCGTGAAGAAATGCGCCTGTGGGTGTGGTTAAAGTAAGACGAGAGTTTGGCCAGATGTTGCTCTGCCGTCTCTTTCTCTCTTCCTTCATGAAGCACCTCCCTCCCTTTCCCAGGCCTTTTTTTCTTCTCACACGCTACTGTTATGTGGACAAACGCTTAGTAATAACTTCCCTTTAAGTAGAACGACCCGCGTTGGTCGGCAAAACGCGCCCAAACAGATACAAAGAAAAAAACATGTGCTCTATTTTTCCTAGAACAGAGATGCTAGTTTCTCAATACCTTCAGCCCTCAGGTGATTATGTTATGAGGTGTCCTCTCAGTTGCAATCCAGACTCTTCGAAGCCTTCTCTTTTAGGCTGTTAAGGGAAGGATCAGTTGTTTGTTTGGTTAGGAAATGCCAATGCTGTGCCCAAGCATGCCACTGGTTACACGCTGCTGCATGCGTTCAGAGCTTTGGAGTTCTTTTGTTCTGAGTTCGGAAAATAAAATCCCTGTACACCTTGATCATATTCAATAAACTCCAGTCGTGTCATTTCATGTTTGTATTGTCCATGTCTGAATGAGTCTTTTAACGGCTTAAGTCCAGGAAGAGACGTGGCGCTTTTCTAGAAGGGTCACTTCAAAACATCTACTACATAATAGAGCAAAACATTCACACATTATTGTATCTGTATCTGTATTAACTCCCAGCCATTTAATTAATTGATTATTTATGATTATATAAGTAAATACACACTAACTATAGCAACATCATGAAAGTACACAGATCATGACATTTCATGGAAGGCTCTGCTGTTCAGGGATGTGAGGGGCGTACAGCAAGTTAACATGCTGTACGCCCTCAACAGTGTAGGTTTATGAGAGCACAGAAACTATAGCCTATTGTGGAGGAAGTGCCTTGATGAGTAGAACTGGTCTAGGCTGTAGGTCGAGACACACCTGAAGAATGCGTGCATGAGTCAGGGGCCTGCCAGCTGCAAGTTACAACAAGAAGCATCCAAGCAACTCGATAAACACATCACTTCTCAATCTTGCCAGTGTAAGAGAAAGGAAATGTACTGCTGCTAGAAGTGAAATAAGACCCAGGCTCAGCTAATGAGGACAATTATTGTGTTTATAGATCCACCCATACAGGAAAGAAACAGTCTCCTACCAAACCTATATTGTAGTAGTTTCAAATTACCTATTTAAGTCAAGTCAAAACAATAGAACTAAATGTGATGTGTCAAGTAAAGAAGTCAAAACAGTGGCTATGTTAGTGTGATGATCCACAGTCCTTGTTAATACTTTATACTGGCCCAGTGAATGCCAGTAAAAGTACCACTGGAGAGGGCCTTAAAAAGTAACATTTAATTTGAGCATGAGTCATCCGCAAGGCTGAGCAAAGCTGTGCCAAAACCACAACTCTAGTCTTAGAAAACTTTGGTGAAAAACTTTTAAACCTGGGATTGTATATTTTTCCTCTTTTTGTCTGACACGTCATCTTCCTTATCACACGTTTCAACTGAATGGACTGAAGAATTCCTGTACTGGGTGGGTCCACACGTTAATGCGGTTGAATCAAAAGAAGAAAAAAGAATGACTCCTCCTCACACTCCAGCCCAAAAGTACCAGTGAAGCCAAACAGTAGAGGCTGCTGCTCCTAGCAACAGAAAAATCTAGTGGTTGGAGTGGGCGGGAGGGGTTTATGAAACACATGGAAAAAATGAAAGTTCACAGTCACGTGCAGTTGTGAAATCCACAAACGAGTAGAACAAATTATATTCACATTTAATTATCTCCAGCAACACAAATCTTTAAAAAAACATCTTTATTTAAACAAAATAGGTACAAGCCCGTCTAGGCTTGCATTTCTGCTTTGTCATATATTTACAATGTGAGCAACTGTGTTTATAAAAGTACTCTGCAACCTCATCATTCTCCCTTTTCTAACTGTTTAAACAGTCAAATACCACAACTTGCATAGCAGCACAATCTCTCTGGTTTAAATTATGTTAATTAAATTACAATATATACAAGAACAACTGTCCTCAGAACAAAGGGTCATGGTAGAGTTTAATACGTCTGGAGGGTGGGCACCAAAGAGAGGGAAAATCTTACACAGAAAACCACGTTTGCCCAGAGTCAAATAAAGGATCTTCATCCAAACTGATGTGTAAGGAACTTACACATCAGTTTGTATAGTAATATACAGCAGTCCTGAGTTATTAGACATAGTGTGGCAAGCACAATATTTATTTCATGGCTCCACTGTTCTTGTTGTTCAAATGTTCCAGTTCATTGTCTCAGGAAGAGGAAGGAACTCCCTCTTTCAAAGTTTGGAAGACAACAGCCTTTTAGTCAGTTCTAGTACTTCTAGCACTTCTAGTTAATCAAACCTACTTTCCTTTTAAAAGATTGTCATTAGACACAGCCGTGTTGTATGAAGGAACAGGGGTCTTTGGAGTGGCAGATTTTAAACTGTTGGCCTCCATAAGAGTGTTTCCGCTGTACATTGCATCTGTCAAGGCACGTCTAGAGCGGTGCTGTCCAGTGAAGCATTCTCGAAAGCGTTTGCCCACTAGATAGAGGATTTCAAATACTGAGAGGACAATACATGCCAGGCTGGTGACCACCATGAAAATGGTGAAGATTCGCTTCTCTGTGGGACGTGCAATGAAGCAGTCCACTATGTTTGGACAAGGGGCCTGTTTGCATTTAATGAGGGAAGGGAAGTCATAGCCCTCGTAGATGTGGTAGAGGAGGTATACAAAGGTGGCATCTACTCCTATTTTAAAAACAAGAGTGAGCACATAAGTCCACCACAAACCACCTCGCTTCTTCCCTGTGTTCTGGTAAAGTTTACGGCAGTTCTCTCCATATTTGGCCTTGTGTTTCCGCTCTCTATCCTCTCTGTAGGCCACATGCATGACCACCAGCAGTGATGGACAGGTGACAAAGATGAGCTGCAGAGCCCACAGACGCACATGAGACACTGGGAAGAAATGGTCATAGCAAACGTTGTGACAGCCAGGCTGAGCCGTGTTGCATTTAAAGTCCTTTTGCTCATCCCCCCAAACCTTCTCTGCTGCCACCACAAACACCATGACCCTGAAGAGGAAGACGATGGATAGCCACACTCGGCCAAAGGCTGTGGAGTATTTGTTCACTCCACTAAGGAGGCCCTGAAGAAATGCCCAGTTCATGATGGGGTTATTCACAGCAGTCTGCTCTCCTGCTGACGGGACACAGAGCGAGGCCTTTCAACAGCAATAGCACCGCTGATGTCTGATATCTGCCGGAACAAGAAATATATTACACAGCGGACTGAAGACATTTAAGAAACAGTGAAAAGAATTCCTTCCACATGGTCTAACTTGGCCTAAATAGTTGGGAGGGAAAAACATAGCAGACGTAAAAGAAATACTCTACATTGTACTGGAACTATTCTTCTATTTGCGTTTTTTGTTTTTTTAAGAAGTGATTTAGAACCAGTGATCGCCGAACCAAAGCCGTAAAGTCCGCGCGTAATTACGCACAACTTCTGACTCAGTAACTAAAAGTTAAAACGTCGTCCTAAAGAGATTAGCTACAAAGTCTGTTTAGTATTACTTACGGTTTTCGGCTTAAAGTGGCGGTTCCGTGTTGAAGCGGAGAAAAACACGCTAGATGAATCTCTCACTCAGATGAAAATCTACTGAACTGGAGAGTAGGGGGTGGAGTTCTAGTCTGCCATCTCTATTCAGTCCCGACCTGCTCAGGTGTGGCAAACAGCTCCACTTCTCAAAATACTTCTCGCCCAGTAAAAGACGAGCAGACTACATGCTTCGATTCAATAGTTTTTAGGTAGAAACAAGTCATTATCTGAACGCGTCACTCGTGCGGTTTTACACGGTTAGACCCAAAATGTTCAAACATAACTGAACGATGGCTGATACGTTGCTATTTTTTTTCTCTTTTCACTTAATAACAAAATGGTATAAAGTGGTGTTAAATATTAAGCCAGTACATTAATAACACAATTCAGTGCTTTTAGTGTTGTAGTAGTGCTTTGTTACTGAACAAAAGATCACACAGGCTGTTCATATGATATAAAAATGGTTTTATTCAAATATCTACATGGCAGACTAAGTGGGCTCAAAAAGGAGTGCACAGCTTTTGTTAGGTCACACATATTCGCCACAGTCTGAGATAATTACTTTCTGCTTTGGCTTGCCATCTTTTGTTCCTTGTGCCTGTAAAATAGTACAGAGTTTCAAGATTAAGATCCTCCAGTATATTACTATGATTATTTGAGTGCACTAAATGGATTTATATTTAGCTCAACCTACAGAAGAATATGTGGTGGCATAAGTGAAATATGTATATGTATAATCATAGTACATAATATAAGTTATTCACTTATGTGTGACACTTCATCAGAATGAGTAAACACAATTCAATATGCCAAATAGCTGCAACTATTGAGCAAAGTGTTGTTTATATTACTTGTATTGCATCTAATGACCCATTTGTTTAAACACAGATTCAAAATTTTGTATATTCTATTTTAAAATAGGTTAAAAAGGTACAATATGTAACTTTCTGGAAGTGGAAAGTCATCTGCATGATTCCATGGAAATACAAAGCTAAAACCATACTTTATAACACTCTCGGGCTGCTCAGAGTGGATGCATGTTTTTCAGTGCAATAAAATCAACCAATATGAAAAAAATAATTATAGTCATTTTGCCAAAAAAAATACATCCTGTGGATTTACAATTGTTTAAAAATCTATTTAACATTTTATAATGTAATCCAAATTTCCCATTATAGCACATAATTGTTAATTTGTTTCTGAATGAGCATGTACTTTACTTTTTAGTGGGATAAATAGTGTTATCTTAATAACCTCTTACAGCAAGGCCCAAATCATAGTTTGTCATTGAGCACCAGGTCAACCTAACTCACCTCCATTGCTCTAACTACGTCCATGCCCTCCACCAGTTCACCGAAAACAACATGTTTTCCATCCAGCCAATCCGTTTTGTCAGTTGTGATGAAGAACTGTGACCCATTTGTGTTTGGCCCAGAGTTGGCCATGGAGAGTTGCCCTGAAACCAGAACAGAGAGAGTAAATAAATGAATAAACACATGTTTCAGTACTTTCAAGAATCCCATATCTTACCTGGGCCAGTGTGTTTCAGGACAAAATTTTCATCTTCAAACTTTTTTCCATAGATGGATTTGCCACCAGTGCCGTTGTGGTTGGTGAAGTCACCTCCCTGGCACATGAACTGAGGGATGATTCTGTGGAAACTGCTGCCTTTGAAGCCAAAGCCCTTTTCATGAGTACACAGACACCGGAAGTTCTCTGCAAAAACAACCAAAGGTTTCATTTGAGGAAAAAAAAAAATGATGAGTGTAATTTACAAATAATAATAATACAAGTAACAATGTGAAGTTTGTAAGGCACCCTAACCCTCAACAGCGAAATGTATTTGACTGCAATAAAAAAAACTCCATTCCTTTTTGATCAAATCTACTTGACTGTATCTGATATTACCATTAGATAATGGTAAAGAAATAATTTAACAGTGTAATCTGCTTTTGTGAATTCATTCTTCTTCAAAAAAGTTTATAACTAATTTAACCCTTATTACAAAGAGACACATACCTGCTGTCATAGGGACAATGTCAGCACGCAGAAGAAACCGTAACCTTCCTGCTGGCTTGTTGCCGATCTTGATATCCATATAAACTTGAGGATTTACTCTGCCCTTCTTTGCCGGTGGCTCAGCCTGCAAAAAAAAAAAAAAACAATCATCAAGTCGAGTACTTATTTACGAATTGTAAATAAATGAGACAAATCTCAATAATAATCTCACTTCCTGTTTGGTGGTGTTGGCCGACTCTCCAGTGGTTTCTGCTTCAGCCTCAGCCTCTTCTATTGTTTTGCCTGAAAACTTCTTCAGCCAATCGTCATCGGACCAGACTGTACCAAATGCAAAAACATATTAAGAACACTTTAAAATTATAGCGGAAGATTAATTTGCAAGGACATTATAAACTACAGCACCTGGCCGAGATGAGCCTTCTTTGATTCGCATTGGTCGGGCGATATTGACCCTTATTGTCCGACCAAAAAGCTCAGACTCATTCTGTTCAAATATGTGACATAATACAAAATCATATAATTGCAGCTGAACGCTCACACTTGAACTACACCAGTAAGCTTACCATGTTATCAATAGCAGCTGCTGCATCCTAAACACAAAAACAAACATTAAGTTCAATAATACAATATTTTCACATAAAGGTTTATTAAGGTATTCTAACATGCAATGACACACATGTTAAGATGAGAGACTCCACTTGCCTCTGCCAATTCAAACTCAATAAATGCAAATCCTCTGTGTTTTTCTGAAAAGTAACAAATTAGTGAGAACGGTTAGTGTCGTTAGTATGTAGACATTTGAAATGCATTAAAAAAAGCCACCTGTTTCATAGTCTAAAGGGACTTGAATGTCTACAATGTCTCCGAAAGGAATAAAAGCTGCATGTAACACCTTCTCGTCCACCTCTTCCGCCAGGCCACCTAAACAAGGAGTAGAATAAATCGTATATTATTTGTAGCCTTTAGATCTTCAGATGTGGTGGGCTACTGTTTTACCCGGGCCATTCAAAACACACCGTAACTACACAGCTTCATGCTTTCTAACACGGTTCAACGTAATAAATGAGAAGTGGCCCTAAACATACTCAAACCGAAGCCCTTGTTTGGGTCAAAAACAACACAATACAGTAGAAAACACCCAAATTAAAAATAACTTACCAATATACAACACTCGTTTGTTGGTAGCCATATTTGATTTGACCTTTCAACTGTGACGTCAGCAAATTTCCATTGGTTCACGCTCCGTTAAAGCCCACCCTCTGCTCCGCCCCATTTTACTCATGAGCTTCGACGCCACCTGCTGGGCGTTTGCCTGTATACGTGTTTTCTGCATCTGTTAAGACTTCAATTAATGTGTGGTTGTTCTTAATAATACAACATATTAATAACCATGCATTGGATTTATATAGCGCCACTCAAAGCGCATTACATTCCACACTCAGTAGTGGTAAACTACTATTGTAGCCACAGCTGCCCTAGGGTAGACTGATCGAAGCAAGGTTGCCAATCTGTGACAAACACCAATCAAGTCATCACAGTTTCGTTCATACTGGGTGAGGTGGATAAAATGTCTTTTCTAAGGAAAACAGTTAGAGCCACTGCTGGCCCACTGTGGCACCTGGTATTCCCAGCGGTCTCCCATCCAAGTACTAACCATGCCTGGCTTGTCAACATCTGACAAGATCGGGAATTGACAAGCAGGTAAAATAAATTTTAAAAAAACACACGTTCCCCAACATCTTTGCTTTATTTTGAATGGGCTTACAGCATGTCAAAGAAAACATGGTGTCAGTCAGTTAAAATGAATGATTACATTTTGAAGCTAAGGAAAGAGCAGGCTTCATTTTCATAAAAATGTATCTCTCCTTGGCCTCAGACCATTTTCAATTTTTTTAAACAATATTTATGTAAGTTACAATTATAAACCTGTATTTGTATTTTCATATTTTTATAATTATTTTTATTTAATTAGCAGACTTCCAGCATTTATTTTAGGAGGAGGGAGCAGAGGCAGAAGGAGCCATGCCACCAACTTTCTGAGTGGCATCTTTCTTGGCCTGGTGTGCCTGAAGGACCGCCACAGCTTCCTCCACCTAGAAACATGGCAAAATATTATTAAACATAACCTACTCATCAAATGAATTCATTTATTTCATATTTTGTCAGTGCTGTAAGTGGGACATGTTTACGCTGGTTACCTTCGAGCGCAGAGATTCGTGAGACTCCAGCATATGTAGCAGCTCAGAGTTGTCAATCTCCAGCAACATCCCAGTGATCTTTCCAGCCAGGTTTGCATGCATTGCCTGAATCAGTGGGAACAGGCGTTCTCCTGCGGGATGAAGAAAACAATATTGATTATAATTACGAAAACCACCATCCCACACTTTCCAAATATGCGCCTTTTTACCTAGCATCTGCTTTTGCTCCTGTGGAGGTGCAGCTGCCAGCATAGAGGCGGTGAGAGGCTCCTGGCCCTGGACGTGCACAGCAGGCTGAGGCTGGAGCGCAATAATAAGACACAATGTAAGACACGTGTAATAACTGTATTGCTATTTTTTGGGAGGGGTACCTATTGATTACTTGGTATTCTCACATAAGAAATATCTGAAAGGTTGATTCACAAATGTTGAACCTGATCATTTATATTAGTGAGCAGACCCAAGAAGTCATATATTCTGTCCTCAGCCTCATTTACCTGTATGTAGCCTCATGTATTTTGCATGTGTGTGGGTGAATGTGTGTCTCTGTGTGAGTGGATGAGACTAAGCCTGTGACCGTTTGTGTGTGGGTTGTATGATTGTGTGGGGTCAGGCAGTTAAATTTTTGTATGAAAAGCGCTTTATAAATAAAGTTTGATTTTATATTTCAACAAAAATCAGCATTTTAACATTATTTATTTAGCTGCGCCCAATCTGTATTAAATATTATGGACCTATTGTGATGTCACCTGAAACCCAGCAATAATGTGCATTGTTTTATCGGTCATACCTGCTGCAATGGAATCGGCTGAACAACCTGCGGGTTAGGATTACGAACACCAGTGGCATACTTGTATGGAGGAATTGCTCTAGGACCAGCGACCCCCACTGAGGGGCGAGTAGCCATTGCTTGGCCAGTGGCTAAACAACAAGAATAAAATAGTAATGAATTACACAATGTATATAAAATGAATATAGTAAAACAGTTTACACATAATAATAATGGATTTCGTGATCTTACAATTTTGTATTATTTTGCACTATTCATTCACTCCATACTCCTACAACTGTAGCCACAGCTGTCCTGGAGTAGACTGACGAAATCAAGGCTGCCTATCAGAGCAGGGTTTGGCCCACGACCACTGGGTTGGTGGAA
>KN477771.1:34797-54109 GCA_000787095.1 Periophthalmodon schlosseri
GAAGATAAACAAAACAGAGCTGTGTCTGCTGGCATCAGCAGTTTGCCATGGAATTGTACTTTACAACCCATTTGCAAACAGAAGGTGGGCGATCACTGTTGAAACCTGTTTCAGTATTATAACGCATGCTAATGCTGGTGTAATAATTGTACATGTATTTGACTGTTTACTACATAGTAAAAACTGTTTAAACGGAATAAAGTATTATGAGCAGGCAAATTTGTGCCAGACTAAAAGATGTTCTAAATTTAGGTATGGGTCCTGAGAGGTATGTGCAGCATGGAGTATGAGTAGAGCATTCTCCACCATTGAAGGGTTAGAAACAAGAATGCTCAGATGAGTAACACCAGTCCTCGTGGCTGTTTACGCAACAGGGATAAAGGAATCCCATCCAACCAACTCCACTACAGCCTGCATTTACTCTAAGCAACAGTACACACTGGACCTGTGCTCCTACCACAGCATGCTTACTTAAATGTACAGCTATCATGGCTTGTCACATTTGCCTTGCGTTTCCCCTGTTTTGCCACTTTTGTGTGGATTTTGTATTGGGTTGAGTGGATAGATTGTGACAGGTGTTAAACAAAGACAAGAGACATAAAAGTCACATACAAGCTCCAAAGGGCCACCAGTGACCACCACACCTGCTACAACAGCTCAACTGTTTAGATAGCACTTTAAAGCTGAAAAAGCACTGGACAGATAATAAAAAAACAGCTGCTACTATTTGAATAGTCAATAGCGTATATGGCTTATTTATAATGACAAGTTTATATGCCAATGCAGTTTTAGGGGTCAGTCACTAGGTTTTATTTAACAAAAGCTGCCGTTATGGACCCTGGCAATTTTTAGCAAGAAAAATGGGTCACCTTAGGTTAAAGGAAGCGTGGCTGGCAGCAAGCCTACAGAAAAGTTGGAAATGTGTTTCTGGTGTAGTCGCATGTGGGCCAAATGACATAAGCCCATTCTACAAAAGACATCAAAGTGCAAACTGCTCATATGGTAAAACACAGTTTGCTGATGTGTTCTGGCATGCTCAAATCGTAGGCTACAGTGATGTCATCTTACCGTCAGCAGGCTGAGAGAAGTTGACATATGCATATCCCAGAGATCTGCGGGTGATCATGTCTCTGCAGACCCGAATGGAGAGCACGGGTCCGGCCGGGCTGAATTTCTCATACAACATCGCCTCGGTGATGTCGGGGTGCAGGTCGCCAACGTAAAGAGAAGCCATTGGATAACTTCCCGTAGCTGTGTTCATATCTTAGAAAGGACTTAACAAAAACGCCTTTTCGTCAGAGGCAAAAAAGAACCAGCCAGTATAACGGATAGTGTGGGTCCGAGCTGCGCGCGTCTGATCTCACCGAATACACACACACAGGCAGCAGCCTCGAGCCGTTCCCAGCTCGACAAATGCCAAAGATTAAAAATGGCAATCCCAAAAACAATGTCTTCAAGGGGCTCTTCCTTCAGGGAAGGAAACTTCGGCGTAGGAATCCGTTGACTTTTTTTTTTTTAATAAATTACAATTTTGCAATTTTTTTAAAGAGGTTTCTTTTTTAAATATGACGTTTCAAATATGAGCTTGTTTTTGTATAAAGATTTTTAAGAATTTTATATTTTTTTATGATATTTTTTCTTTAAGTTTTTCCAAGAACTGTGAGTTGAACACTCACGGTTGTTGTAGCCAGGGGAAGAGACTGCGTGACCAAAGCATGGGCTCTTTATAGACGGTGCGCGCTACGGAGGAAATAGTGGCTAGGGTCAAACTTAAAAGCAAAGGGGAAAAAACATGCGCTATGCAAGAGAGCGCACGCTCGGTGTCCGGACCACTCACCACAGCTCCTCACAGCGACATCTGTGAAGAACTGCAAAGGCTCTTACTGCTCATTACTGAATATAGCTCACGTGTAACACGCAAATATTCCTACTGTGAATCACAAATTCACTTAAATGTTCAAAGCGTAATGGTGCGCCATGTCCTTTTGAACTGCCTTAGACTATTAAGGCAGTTCAAAAGGTCATTTGAGATTATTGCATTTTAGCTATCTCCAAACCCATAGGTATAATTTAGAAGACTGGCTCATGGTTCAAAAGTAACGCCTTGTGACATCTGCAGTTTGGAACGGCTTATTTGATGCTTGATGACTATAATATTGCAATTTAAAATGTATTCAATCTAGTCCCGGCTATGGAAAGTGAAATGATTTGGTAGCGATATCCAACTATCGATTCTTCGTGTGCTGTCACACTGGATTCTAGCCTCAGAGTATAGACGCACTAACGGGAGTAGCATGCTTTTCTAGGGCCTGAGTACAAACCATCCTCCCAGTCCTACACTCAATATAACCACGGTTTTTGGGCATCTCTTGATAAATGTAAGCATTGAGCGGCTCTGAGAGAAAAAACGTAAGACACTTTTGAATATGTCAGGGAAGTGCCGCATATAACCTATATCTCATTCTTTCAGAGCACAGAGATCCATGCGGCAATCTAATTTAGCTTTTAATAAGAAGTAGAGGCAGCTGAACAACACTTGTTACCGCTTATGTGGTGGTAACTAACTGCACATATGCATGTAGTTTAACTTTTGATGATATTGGAAAAATGTTACGCAGCAAACGACATCAGTTGGAGTAGGCTAATCAACTATGTAAACTTTGATAGGCGCAAGCACTAACTTTTTGGTGGGGGATTTGCCTCCTACTTGTCTCCATGGGGATGTTATTGCCTTGCATGATCCACAGTACAGCATTAAAACTTTCTATCTTGCATTTATTCAATTACATGTGTTTATATTGCTAAAGTAATACACTGACAAACATTGGCTACAACTCCCTACCAAAAAGTGCACCTTTAAATTCACCTTTTTTCACTAATAGAAGTTGTAATTCAGTCTTTCCGGCTATGCCCGATTCACACATGTCTGCTTGTACTACAGACCTAATTGCATTTACTGTAGTTTTCCTTTTTTCAGTCAGTGTTGGAGTGGAAGAAAATCCAGGGATTTCACTTCACGTCTGTAGAAGAGCAGGCGCTTTGTGGGCGGATCCTCACCTCGGGTGGGCGGAGCCTCGTCTCAGGTGGGCGGCAGGAAGAGCCGTCCGCACGCAGGTAACTGAGTGACGGAAGACTTCAATCCAACAAAAGCACTGTCAAACACAACTAGAAATGACATTTACAAAGGTAACCATAGTATAATACAAAAGGACGCCACCATGCCCTATTTAGGTAAGTTCATTTTTATTCTGTTTTCGTCTCGACAAGCTTCTAAAACAATAGCTAATGTTGACTTTCAAAGTTTTAGGCGTGGTCTAGACTGTTGTAAAGGGATAGCAGAGGAGATTGTCATGCCATTGTTGTAGCTGCCTTGTTACACGTTACAGTACGCGGTGTCTTATATCCGTCTACATAATTTGTAGGCCTATGGTGTTATTTTTGTTAAAGGTGTGAAAAGATATGATTTTGAAATTATAAAAGCAGATTATTTTCACCAACAATATTGCAATGAGAAAAAGCGGGTGAGTGGAATCCGTTTGAACCTGCCCCTCAGGCCACTGAGCCAAGGTAATGTTTGTACATTCCACCCAAAGCATTGTCCTTTTCAGTTAGGTGGGGGTCATGTGGCCCACGTATGAGACCAACTGAGCTAAATGCCCTACAGTCTCCAGAGATCAGATCACTTGTAGAGAGTGCTATTTATAAGATTTGTTAACCACAATGTGCTTCTCAGCAGGGGGCATGGGTAATTGTGGTAACTTTTCAAGTTGTTATGGTACAGAGACTGCTTGCCATTTTCAATCATGCACTTTTGATTGAATATCACTGCCTACATATATACCTCAGTTTAACAATGCATCATTGTAAGCTAAGACACAATTATCAATCATTCTATTTTTTTTTTTTTTTTTTAGGAGTATGCTGTGCCAACCTCAAGGACAACAAAGCCCTGATGAAAATGGGCTTGGGGCTTGTACTTGTGGGTCATGTAAACTTCCTTCTTGGTGCACTGGTTCATGGTGCAGTGTTGAGGCACATCAATGTCCACCAACAGGCGCGCACTATGGTGTACGCTATCGCCAATGTGATTGCAATAGTGGCTGGATTGTTTGTAAGTAGCCTCCTTGTAATAAATTAACTAATGTATATGTTATATGTGTTACTTATATGTACTTGTATGACTTATGGTCCACAGGGAATCATTGACGGAATAATAACCATTGTATTGTCCAAAAACAAGAAAAACAGGATCCTGGTAATTGCCTTTCTCTCTCTTTTTGGCACAGTGCCACATCATTTGCAGCTCATGTTTGAACATGTCATGTTTCTGTGCAGGAGGTTATGTAAAATACATATAGACATTAGGCTGGTCCTTATATAAATGTGTTTTTGTTTTCTCAGAGGTGGGTCCTGCTATTCTTCAGCTTTATAGTAGGACTTTTGGCTATCTCCTCTGCTATTGGTTTGAGTGTCTCCATGGTACAGGCGATAATTCATAGAGGGAAAAGCCTACTAACACACTGCAATTTTCCTGATGAGATTGACACTGCAAGCATCACATATGAGTGCCCCTTTGACCCCACACGCATATATGTAAGTACATATTTACTTTAGTTTAAACCGCACCAAGATTCTAATACACGTTTTTTCTTCTTATACATTGAGGCAACTACACTCATTCTCTGGGTACCTCTAATCGTCATGTCAGTGGTGGAAACTGTCTTTGCCATCCGTTGCTTTGCTGTGTGCACGTCATCACTATACCTCTGTCCATGCAGGAGAAAACCACTGCAGGCTAGACGGGTGAGCATTTCTTCTTTTACTTGTTTTTGTCACACGTTTTTACAGAGTTTGTTTTCAACTTGTCTATGTTAAGTGCAGGTTCGAATCCAACAAAAAGTAGAAAGTCTTCCAGCTCCTGACCCTGCAGAACCTGAAGAGGAGCCTGCAGAAGAAGACGAGCTGCTGGATGGAGACACTGCAGTGGCTCAGAGTGACTGGCTCTGAGCTAAAGCCAGGCTAAAATTAAATGAGGTGGAACTGCCACATCCAAGTCTACAGACTCAACAGCCTGTTACATGTGATGGCCCTGTTTCATAAAGGAACTTCAATTAACTCTGGGTTTAAGAGTTAACTCAGGGTTAATCTCCCCTAAGACAGACAACTCAGAGTTTTCTGTTTGACTAAACAGGTTTGGAGCAGAGTTAGAAAACTTAGAGAGTAAATATGGAGGTTAGCAAAAGACACAAGACTTCATCAATGGATCCCAGAAAAGAGGATTCACTGTGCCAACTATAAACCAGAGGCTTCCATCTTAGAGTGACAGGAAGTCATGTGACTATAGATCAGTCAGGTTTAATATAAAAGAAATGTGGAGGAGCACATTGTTAATCCTATTTATCCTATTTTAATACTAAGATTCAAATAATATTACTCAAAAGGCCTACATAATTTTGCTGCAGCACACTTAGATAAAAACATTAAATTGTTTAAAGTGTTTAAAGTTTAAAATGTTCATTTTAATATTTGGTTTCAGATTTTAAATTAACTAGTAACCCCGTTTTTGCTAATCTAAGATGTTGAGGGCTGTGTAGCTCACTGAGTTTTTAAATGTATCCTACATTAAAATTTAAAAGTGTACCTAAATTAAATTGAATTAAGTATGATCCATGAATCTAATGATTTGCACTTCCCAACACACTTAAGTGCAGAAAACAAAAGGTCAGGCTTGTAAGTAATTTGAGTAAATTAAGTGAAAAGTATAAATGAATACAAGTCAATTCATTGAACTCGTTAAGCCGTATTAAGTGCGTCTTGTCCATCTGTGACTGTGACTCAGCGCTCTCCTTCAGGAGCAGACTCTGGTTAAACTTGGGGTTAGAGGAATAAAACGTGCTCTGGACCAGGTGAGGTTCACAGAGTGAGTTACCATGGTGACTGTTTTATGTTCACTTTTTCTGTGACACTGAAAACTCTTGAGTTGCCCTCTTTTCAGGGTTAACAAAGTCTAAGTTTGGTCTAAACTTGCTTCTTGAAACAGGGCCAGTGTCTGCACTTGAGTCACAAAACATCTTTATTTGTGACTTTACTGAATTATGCTGTGATATTATTTTATAATGTGTTGAGCGTATCGTTTTACTTTTTATGTATTATAAAATGCTAATAACAGCCCTCTTCATTCCAATGACCCATTTTTTTTCCTTTATAGCGGTTTTAATTGGTGTTGACACACTTATCCGATCTAAAACACATGACACATTTTATAGGTAATGAGTAGAAATATACAATTTACAAACTCTTGTCTTGCTTCCCACAAGACTCCAGAACTATCCAATTTAAAGATTGCCAATAGCATTTATTAATTGACAGTATGGACTTAGTAAAGGCGAAAGTAAAAAAAAAAAGAAAAAACACTAGAAAAAGAACGATTTATCCTAAAATAATGCATATATTTTTATCCAACATGAGAACAATGTATACGCTCCCCCATTGTGTTCAGACAACACTGTGAAATGGTTTACCAGGTCTGATGTACAAGCATGCTTCCAACTTTACTGTATAATGACAAGGCACATGACAAAAGTAGGAATAAAAAAAGCAAACATCTATGATTTAAATAACTTAAATCCTTAAGATACACAAAAGTACATAAACACTAACCATTTTTACAGAGTCGTTCCACAAGAAAAAGCATATAAAAGTACAGAAAGTATACAAAAACACAATGTTATCAGCATCCAAAATGTTCTAAAGAAGTCCTACAAAAACTGTACTGGGATTGAATTCCCATCAAGTAAACATAAAGGTTCAGTCCAATATATTTTCCAGTGCCCTTGCACGGAAAATGAAAGGGGGGAAAAAAAAGACAGTTTTTTTTTTGTTTTTTTTTTTTAAGTCCAGAGATGTTACAATGTTGCAACTGGATGCTACTCAAGACTTCAGGGTGTTTTTGACTCCTCTTTGGGCCTGAGATATAAAAGAATTATAATTATAAACTGTTGGGTGGTCACAAAAGATTAAAAAAAAAATTTACCCACTTTGAAGTGTCCATTTTCTCATCCTCTGGCTCCTTCTCTTCTTCTTTGACTTCTTTCATACAAGAGATTTAAAAGGGAGATCACTAATCACCACCTGATAATAACTGGCCATGTGGATGTGTTGAAATGAATAGTGTTGATACCTTCTGTTTCTTCCTGCCCTTTTTTCTCCTTTTCTTCTCCGTCTTTCTCACCTTCGGTTTTTGGTCGCTTGGGTTTCTTGTAGCTTGCAACATTTCTGCGCCCTCCTTCACCTTCATCTTCTGAGTCGGAGAATTCCTCTTCACATGCTATCCTCTTGTCATGGGCACGGACTACAAAAACATAGCACAGTAAATAAAAGACTACCCACTTGCATAATACAAAAGATCTGCAGGATAATAAAAATAGAAGTTATAAAATATGATTACTTGATATGCGTTTGTTGGGATCCTCTTCTTCCTCATCTCCACTGCCTTCCTGTACTGCATCTTCTGGAATGGCCTGCATCTGTACTCCAGGGGCGTGAGGGAGCATGCGCAAGTTTTCAAATAAACGCTGCCTAGAATTAAAATACATTTATAAAATTGACATGAAATAAAAACATCCTAAAATTACAATGTGCATTAAGTACTAACTTTATCTTCTCCAAGTAGTCATTTGTATTTTGGTTTGTCATGTTGGAGGGGCTGATGTGCAGTTTGAAGTCTGGCCCAAAGTATTCAAAGTAATCATTGTATGGGAGCTCTACAAAAGACATCGGCTTGATTAATCATGCTTAGTTGTTTGTTGAATACATGGAAGTATCCTGCTTTATGAGGTCTATGTAGATTTTAAAATGACTTACCATTAGGGATAGAAGCATCAAGTGCCACGGCGGTCTCATACGTCCAACAGCGTGCCACATTTCGAATAGTGTAACCTCCTCCACCCAGCATTAGCAATGGGAGGTTAAAGCTTTTCATGTACTCCACGCACTTGGCATGGCCTGAAAACACAAAAAAATAAAGTAAAACAAATTAAACTGTTTAAAATGAATAACCCACCTTTAATGGTAAGGTTGAAGCAGCCAAGTCTGTCTCCTGACAAAGAGTCTGCTCCACACTGCAGGACCACCGCACTAGGCTGGTACATCTCCATCACCTTGGCCATGATCTGCAAGCCACACAATCTCAGTCAAAAATGTTTATGTGGCTGCATTCTGATTTGAGGAAACACACCAAATATCTTCTGGTTGTTTATTTTCTGAACACAAGGGCTACTGTAGGCCATAACCCACGCCCAAACAAGAGCAAAACAACAGCAGTCTCAGCTCACTAGAGTCCATCTCCAAACAGACCAGTAACTCACAAATAGAACCTTCACATCATCTTGTCGGCATAGCAACCAAGTATCACATACAAAAGCAGTTAAATTAACAACACCTCAAACAGTTACGAGAACAACAAAAGGTGTCAACTCTGAACTAAAAACAAAATATCAGATCATTACAATGTGTCAAAAACTATTACTAATTTACTTACTGGTTTGAAAATGGCTTCATAGGACTCATCATCAATGCCATCCCTCAGTGGGTAATTCACAGCATAATATTTGCCCTTACCAGCACCGATGTCCTGCAGATAAAAAGCATGCGTCACATATTGTTGAAACGGTGTTTGACATAAAAAAATTAAGTAAGTAAAAATGCTGTAAGCTTACTCTGAGGTCGCCAGTGCCAGGAAAATACTCTCCATATTTGTGAAAGGACACAGTCATGACACGGTCTGTTGTGTAGAAAGCTTCCTCCACGCCATCGCCATGGTGAATATCAATATCAATGTACAGAACTCTCTGGTGGTATCTAAAAACGTAAGAAGCGTTTTCGTGTAAGAATATAGACCAATGTGTGTAATTTACTGCACAAATATACCCAGGTTCTTTTCTTACTTCAATAACTCCAAGATGGCAAGGACTATGTCATTGACGTAACAGAACCCAGAGGCTTCAGACTTCTTGGCATGATGCAGACCTCCAGCCCAGTTGATGGCGATGTCTGTTTGCTGCTTATTCAGTTTTACAGCACCAGCTATATGTAAATACATACTGTGTTAAAGCCCTAGATTTATGAATTATTAAGATCACAAATAATTTACCAACTGAGCCTCCTCCTGAGAGCTGACAGAACTCAAACAATCCATCAAAGACTGGACAATCTTCACCCACATTGACTGAGGAAAAAACACAAGCAATCCTCAAAACAGTTCTGCGGTTCAAGTCAGATGAGTAAGAGTGTTCAGGTCAACTTACATCTCTGCATTTGTTTGCTATACTCTGACATGTTGTCTGGACGAATAGAACGCAGAAATTTTATGTAATCGTCACTGTGATACTTGGTCATCTCTTCTCCACTGGCTTTGTGTGGACGCTTTGAGAAGGAAATGATTAAATGTTGTACCAAGAATATCATGATTGTAAAAGTCACCATAGACAAACAAAACAACCCAAACACAGACGCACTATTCAAGTACAAGCAATATACTTACATAGATTTCCATCTTCCTGTACAGGCCATAGTTCAGTAACAGGTTGTGGGTCATACGGATTCTGTGAGGTTTCATGGGATGCCCCTGGCCATAGTAGTAATTTCCTACGTCACCTGAAATAAAAAAAAAATATATATATTTTTATATAAAAATGAAAATTCCAAAAAATATAATAAAACATTATAGCCCGGGTAATCATTAGTCGTTGAAATTAAAGTCAGAAAAGAGGAGGATTACCTATTTTTTCCAACAAATTTCACAAAAGACGTTAGCGGGGTCGTTAATCAGGGCGACTTGCACCAAAGTAACGCAAATTACTCATTACTTCATCAGCAGAATAATCTTATTATAAGCAGCAATATTTTGGTCTTAAGTCCATAACGGTAAGTAAAACCTCCAGTTTGTTATTGATTGTACGATACCGGGGAATCATGAGTGAAACAAGCTAGCTAGGCTAGCTACCGTGCAGGTTAGCAAAATGCAAAATAAACTCAAGTTTTTCAATGCACAACCTGCCATCTTCAGCTGCACTGTGATAATATTGCAAATAATTTAACACACGTAAGTACGTACCATCATAATAGTAGCAAACTTTTTTCTTTGTTCCTTGCGAAGTAAGCGCCATTTTAGTCCCTTTAGCAGGCTTTCAGCGCACCGTGGTGTGAGACAACAGCGACAAGCGGCGGAGAGGATCAGGCTTGGACCCATAATGGTATCAGGTCTGTACGTGTGCTGCACGCCCTGTCCTGGAGAGGGCGCCAGAGACCGCACACATGCAACAACAGGTGAGCGTTTATTTGTAAATATGTTCAAAGTGACACTACACTAAAATACTCACAGCAGAAACATACTGTTAAGTACTGTTACGGGTAGCCTTACAGTAGGTGTACTAATATAAAGCCCCATCGCTTAACCACTTAGCCAAAAAATACAGGCTGCTAAAATAAAAGTTAAGTAATTTATTGTTCATTTTGAATAGCAAAAGACGAAGTCTAAATCTGTCAACTGGACAAATCGTTGTAGGATTTGTCCAGTTGACAGATTTAGACTTCGGCTTTTGCTATGGATCAGACCTGGACGACTGAGGGATTACACAGATATGTTCATTTTGAATGTTTTTATTGCACTGAAAAACATAGCGCTGTTACTGTGAGCGTGCTTGCATCTCCACAAACCTGATTCTTATTTGACCTGGAGCAGGGCCTTCACCTGCTTTTCCCCATGGGAATGTTGTTCCTTTGGCTATAATATTCCACAGTATGGCATAAATCCAGCCTGTCTCCTAGGAGAATGTTCCGACGTATGGTTTTAACTTTCTATTTCCATGGAAGCAGAAGATGTGCTGCCTCCAGAAAGTTAATGTGTCACAGTGTTACTTTAAAGCAAACCGACACAACATTGTCTCAGAGATGAAAGCCTGCATTTAAAAATAAATTGATCAGAACTGCTGTGTTGTGTCATTGTAAAAAATATACACTTTTATTTAAAAAAGGAAATCTAAAAGGTAAAGATAAGTAGAGATTAAAGATTAAAGTTATGTTAACTTTTGATTTTTTTGGCATTGTGTGGTCAAAACATAGAAGTAAAACAATCCCATTGTTCCATTTTGTACAAAACAAACACACATTACAGCAACATTTAGTTTGATCGAAATATACAAGTCTCTATGTCTTGGAGGCTAGTCCTGATATTGCCTCTCTGTAGAAGTGAAAAAATCCTCCAAAACACTTCTCAGATATTCAAATGTGGGCCTGTCCTCTGGCGTTTCTTTCCAGCACATGTGCATGACCTCATAGAGGGTATCGGGGCATTCATCTGGCTTTGGCATCCTGTATCCTCGCTCCAGGTTCTGAATGACTTCTGGGTTGGACATGCCTATAAAACAACAAATAGCAAAACTCTAAACTCTAAACTCTCTAAGTACATATAGGTTATATTTATTCACATTAGAACTATGTAAAATCATGTATGTTACTACCTGGGTAGGGAATACGTCCATAGGTCACAATTTCTGTTAGCAGGATCCCAAATGACCACACATCTGATTTAATGGTAAAAGTGCCAAAATTTATAGCTTCTGGAGCAGTCCACTTGATGGGAAATTTTGCACCTACATTAATGAAATAAGACACATGACTTGTGTGATTATGTTTCTCACATCTGTTAGAAGAACTCAGATATTTTATTTATTTATTTATCTTTATTTATACAGGGGAACACTTCACTATGATCTAGTGAAGGATGTTATTCTTACCCTCTCTAGCCGTGTACTCATTGTCTTCTATAAGTCTTGCAAGTCCAAAGTCAGCCACTTTACAGATGAGTTCTTGTGAAACCAGGATATTTGCAGCTCGTAGATCTCGATGTATATAATTTTTCTGTTCAATGAAGGACATTCCATCTGCCACCTATAAGGGGCACCACAGACTCGCTCTTAGAGGATATTGTGTTTGTAGATGTACTGATTTTGAATTGAATGTGTGGATTGATGAGCACCTAAAGCTGGGTGTTAGCCACTTCCCCAGGTCAGACGCTAGTCCTACCCTTTATACATATACTCCACCCAGGTTCACAGCTGTCTGCAACGTGTACCAGTTCAGTTTCCTGACTCCAAAACCAATTTTTTTTACAGGACTCTTTTATATAATACACTTGGTTTTATCCTATTTATTGATTCCTCCATACATTTCTCACATGGAATTTCAAAGTGTGATAAATAGTCTTTTGTATGTGCCTGCGTATCTAGCATCTCAAGTTTATAGGTCATTGGTTCACATTTCAAACTAAAGAATCTGGCACCGAGGTGTCACTGGCCTAAGGTCTTGCCAAAAGCTTGAGGCGTATAAAAAGTTTCTATTTCCATTTTTGTTGGAAAACTAACACCTCTTTACTGCATAAGACTTTGAAAGGGAGCTTTGGAACATGTGATCTGTTTGTTATTCACCTGACAGCAAATTAACAATATACTGACAGTAATAACATGTTGTGATGCCATCTAAAACACAGCAATATCCATTAGGCTTTAAGTAATGTGCCTAGAGTAGTATGGTTGTGTAACATTCACTAATATTGTTATGTTGGGAAAAAATTCTCTCCATTTATACTTTAAAGAGGACATATTATACTCAACTTTGTGAGTTGTATTTTGATTATTTTCCTGCATTTGAAGCTTGAGTGCTCTGAAAGTTTCAGTTTTCGCCTTCCCCTATTTCCACTCATAGCTCTGTACTACACTTGCGATTTGCAGGCTCCAGGTCATGTTTAAAAAGGTCATTTTTTAACAATAAAAATCAATAAATGAAAAGTCAATGGACCCATTTCTATTATTAAGCCATTTTAGTTCAATATTTGGTTCAAAATAAGGATCTATATATATAATAGTTTCAAAATAAATACCCCCAAAAGCACAATATATCTTTAAATTTGATCTGTGCAAGAAAGTACCTCAAAGGGAAGAACTTTTGTACACTTGGCTCAGGTTCGTAAATATCTGCTGCTCAAGATTAGAGACGTCAAAAGATTTGCATAACCAGACGTGGAGAATTGTTAGGCTTTTTAGATTGTGGGTGCCTTAGAGTCTTTCTTCCTGTGGTTGTATTTTCCATTCACACACTCGTAATGCGTCTTGGTTAAGTGTATGCTAAACCTTTGGTCTGCTTTGTTGCATAGTTTTGGTCTCAGAGTTTTGCAGAATGTTCACAATCCTATGCTGAAAAACTGCATACATATTTTCAAAGTACACAAAAACAAATTGTTAAAACTATGTGCAAATAGGTAACCTTACCTGAGAAGCCATATCAATCAAAGTGTGGATTTTTAAGCTATTTCCATCTGGTGTTTTCAGGAAATCCACTAGGCTACCTGCAACAAAATGTACGAGACATTAGTTTAAACAAGTCTTTAGAAATATATTTTTAGAAATTGATGTGGTCAGAATTTTGACCTTTATTCACAGATAAAAATAAACTGGGTTAGACTCAACAGCTCATATCAGTATCAGTCTAAATGATGCATTGTTTGTGACAGCAACAACCACTACCTTTGACTTTTGCTTAATGAAACTGAGGAAATACTTCAAAACATGCCTTTGGCAGGAAAGAGGAGGCATGTCTCTTCACTTTTTGTCAAGGTCAGAAGGGGACGTTGGACACACCTGTTATTTCACATCTTTATTTTTCCTCATAATAAAACAGGGGCGCGTTGAAAAGATGGGAACTTTATCCTTTATATTTGTTGACAACAGAAGCAGTTATTGTGTCCTGGCTACAAGAGGCAGCCTCATAGGACCACTGTCTCTGGCCTCTCAGTGAGGACTAGACAAAGGCACTCTATTCACTTCAGCTGCTATTGTCACAGTCTCTGTGTGCATTTTGGTATTGCAATATCGGCACGAAGTCAGATTTATATTTATAAGGGGTAATAATGTAATCTCTATTTTGGACTGAAATGGTTAAGTCACAAGTATGGCTGGGTATACAGGTGGTAACTGATCTACTAAAGGTCTTGATGACATGGGCAGCAACAACCAAAACAATTATATGGTCACAAATGAATCAGGGCATTCAACAGGCTGTGAATAGGCTACCTTATGCACAGAGTATATACCACTGTAGGTGTTCCATTTGTGTGTTTTTGTAGGTTGAATGTGCGTAATTAAGCTCTTGGAACTCAGCCAAGCGTCATCAGGGTGTTTGTATAAATGAACAATGAGCCTCTCCGTTTCACAGCCCTTCCTCACACTTGCCGAGAGGCTTCCCCTCAGTAAATATGTGAGGATGGGGTCAGCGAAGCAAGAGTAAGTTCATGTTTGCTTTGAAACATTTTATAGCACAATACACTGAACAGAGAAGTAACATAGGGAAGAACTATAAAGAGCCAATTAAAACGGGCCTGTTTTACTTGATGTATTCATGCAGTGCAATGTTTGTACTTGTAACATAAACAATCACGATTAGTGTTGTCACGATACTACATTTTCAAACTCTATTTTGAGGCTTGATAATAAAAACACATTTTTATATTAAGAAAGTAGAATCCTGTTTTCAACATAATAGTAGTTTCTGTATACTACAAGTTCTGTTATAGATCCAGACCACTAAAACAGCTCAGAGGGTCTACCTTTGGCCTAATTATTTTAGTATTGATACCTGTTTTACTAGTTTTAGCATCAATTAGTATCAGGATATTGGTATTTTATTTTATTTATTTTTTTGACAACCTTACTCATGATATGACACTCTCTCCAAATTGGCAGATTATAATTCTATCAATTATATCCATCATTTCCACGCCTCAAGACAAGCAAACCAAAATATGTCATCACTGGACAGTCTATATATTATTACATCACATATTTGGTCTTCAAATTTGACACTGTAGTGGATTGTTTGTTACTTGAGTACATTTTCTTATAGTATATTTACTTCAGTCGATAAATTACACACTGTCTCTTCCACTGAGTCCTGGACATACTAATCACAGGTTGAGTCCAATACAAAGGCAATATTATGCAGCTGTAATTATGATCAAAGCCTTAATCACATCTATTCACAGACATTAGATATTCTTGTTTTACAATGCCAGTCAAAGAGAAGGACACACCCTCCGTCTGATACCTCAATTGACAAGTTTGATCCTGAAACTATGCCACAATGCTGACTAAAGCCCTCTCATTGTGTGGGCTCACCATTACACAGTCTGATGGATTCAAGTGAAAGATTATGTAGGTCTGACGCACTTCAGACAGGCTAAGACATATTTGAGTTTAACTTGCATGATAGCAAAGAAATGTTCTAATAATATGTTTTTTCTTCTCGGACGTACTTGGCGAAGAAACTTTACTTTACTGGTAATTTCTTTTGATGCTACTATAATTGTCATTTTTACATACCATTTTCCATAAACTCCGTGACGATGCAAATTGGATCCTGGCTAACCACAGCAAAGAGGCGGACCAGGCGTTTGTGCTGCAGGTTCTTCATCATATTAGCTTCAGCCAGGAAGGCCTCCACCGACATTGTGCCCATCTTAAGGTTTTTGATAGCAACTTTTCTGTCATTATTGTAGACACCTGGAGACACATAATCAAAAATCGAAAAAAATAGAAAAATGTTTGCACTTCTGTCTCTCATTTTCTGTCGATCTGTCAGTTGGTCTATTTTCTGATTTTGGGAAATACTCTATCCAGTCTGTAAGCAAATCTATGTTATACACACAGAAATAGGATCTTGAGTGCCCATGTTTGGATCTGGTGTGGTTTGTTTGGCATTTTCAGCTTGTGTTGGCATATGAAGATGGAAAACAGAAGTGGAAAGTACCCCACTAATTGAGTAATAAGAGGGTTATGTTATGGAAGAGTTCACTTTATTCTCTTGTTGTGAGGCCTACTCGACATTTGTGCAAGTGTTGACAATTCCTTCAGTCCGCGGGATTATTAGAAATGTGGACTCATAGCTCTTGTGAATGTTGCATAACTCGACTAATGCCTTCACATCATTCTCAAGTTAACCAGCTAAAGCAAGCCCATAATTAAGTCAGCTTCAAGGAAAGGTTTTTTTCTGTTTGCTTTGCAGAAAAGTCTTTAGCAGTGTTTTTTTGACATGAAGGAAGTGCAACCAGCATTATGCACTATGTAAACAATGTTATATATCATTTCAGTGTTGAGGGCTGTGATTAGCTACATTCGTTACTCAATAGAATGTCTAAATTATTATGTAACCTCTGTGATTGTTGTATTAAAACAGTCCTCTCTCAAATGTTTAATGTGCACTATATAACATTTCTGGTGTCTCTATTATCTTATTGCTTAGCCTGGAATGTTCCAAAGTATGGTATTAAACTTATCGATCTCCATAGAGACTAGCAGGTGACACAACCAGGTCAGACAGGTCAAATCTATGGAGAGATGATCCCGTTTACAGTAAGAAGACATGTTTTTCAAGGTATTTGTTTAGCTGTAAAAACATGTGTAGCTGAAATCATGCAAGATAGATAAATGTAATTCCATACTGTGAAACATTTTAAGTAAATCAAAACATCTTCCTGGAAACAACCGGGTGACAGATGCCTTACCAGAACAGCTACATAGTGGCTACAGTTTAATGTTTTTATATTAACTGTTATCTTTTACCTTGACTGTAAAATGTAAACAAAATTAATCAGAATCCCAATATTTGCTCAACCACAGCTCAAATCAGATTAAAAAAAATTAAATTCTGTCTGTGGCTTCTACTGATCTAAATAATTACATCACTGAAGTAAATTCAAGATTCCAGGTACTTGATTAGTTGGTTATGAGTGGTCACATGTTGCGTACTTGATCTGCACTTTCTGACACTCACCCATCCAGACTTCTCCAAACTGCCCTGCTCCAAGTCTGCGTAGCAGTTTTAGAGACTCCCTTGGAATCTCCCACTCATCCTGCCACCAAGGCTTTTGTGGCGCCCTCGACTGGCACGGCTTCCCCAGCTTTGTACACAGTCCGTCCGCAAAACCTGATAAAAAAAGTGCCATGTTATTTCGAATTCAACATCAAAACAGAACATATTTCAACTGGAAAGGCTTTATACACACGCGAGTGATGCTGCACAAGGTCTTTCAGAGAGCTAAAGGAAATTGCCGCCGAGATGTAATAGCCACCGTTGTCGAGTCTGCGTATCTTGTAGTGCTTGACTTCATCGCCTTTGTTTGGGTCAAAATCCCTGACAGATAAGGAGTAGGAGTCTGCAATGGGAGATGTAAAGTAATTTTAAAGACAGCAGGACAGAACAAACAACAAGGCTTTTTAAAGACCTTTTTCAAAACTATTCAAACACAGACTATGCTGTTCAGATGTATACACGCATGAGCTCATTTTAATTACACATGTTTCGCTGTGTTTATAGAATAACAGCTCAAGGGATGGGCCACAATGAAAGCAAGCATCCATTTTAAGTCAATACCAAAAGGCTTAATGATGTGTGTTTTGGGCATGACTCACTCTTACTTCTTACCTTTGTTGGACTCACTGTCCCGAATCAGAAAGGATCCCTGAGTGTTTCCAGGGGCCAGCAGGAGCCTCATAGCATCGTTTCTAGAAGTATTCCTAAAGAACCACCTGCAGCATTGAAACACAGAGCTTTAGTTTATGATCTTACCACATCTAGATTATATTTCAGGGGTTGTCATGGTGATGAGAGGAGGTTATGCGAGGTGTATTTCCTGTGTGATTGACGTACGGTTCTGTCTCTACTGTGTTCATGGCCACAAAGTTGAATGGGATGAAGCCTGTCTTTCCACTAGTCAGAGATTCGGCAAAATACCACTCCGGATCATCCCTAAGAGTAAAAAATACATTACATTTCTGAAAAAAGTCTTTTGGTATCACTTTAATAAACCATTTGTTCATTATGAATTAGGCTAATTAAAGTGTAGTTATATATAGTTAGACTATATAGACTCTGGGACAAAGTTTGTAGTGTGTCAGAGAAAACTGTTGCTTACTTGTTCAGAATTTTAAGTTTGTCCCCCTTCACAAATCCCAGGTCACCGTCATGGGCAGGTTCGTAGCTGTAAATGGCCACTGCCAGATTGTCGACTATGGGATTTATAATCATACAGAGGTGCAAGACATTTTAGAACATTTGTTTTTATTTACCACTAACCACGGTGTCTGCATGCTGGAACTAAATGTTGTGTAAATAAATGAATAAATGCATTGTTTTGTACCTGGCAAGGGAGAGGTAGGTGGCGACTGTGGTGAGTGATAGGGAATCCGGTCATCTGTATACTGATGAGAGAGCACAGGAGGGTACATTTTGAGATCATTTGTCTGAAAGACAAAATGCATTGTATTAAGTGAATATGAGATAACAAAAGACTTGTTATCACTGCTGTGTAGTCAGAATTTTATAAACACGCTGAAACAGCATACATGTATTGACTCGGTGTAATATTGCAGATTATATGTACTTACTGGGTTACATGTGGAGGGAGGAATGGGACAGTTGCAGTGCTCACAGATCTCATCTAAGTTCTCAATCCACTCGCTGTCCGAGTAGTCCGAACTGCAGTTACAACCCATCTTTTCCAAAGAGAAAGTTCTTCTCTGAAAGTTGAAAAAGAAAAGCTTTGGCCAAGACTTTTGAGATAAAAACATATAGTCTAAAAATTTGAAATATTGGATTTGAAATATAGGGATGACCCTTTAATTGGCTTTGTTTAGTTTTATTCTATTCTTAGAGTGTAGGAATTAACCAATACAATTTGACTTCTATTTTTGACAGTATGTTGAATTTAAACTGAAACGTGCGCATTAGAGGAAGACTGTTTCTTTTCTAAATTGTACACGTGTTGGTTTATTGGTTTACACTGATCACCAGAACAAACTGCCTTTCTCAGCCTCATGCTCCCTTTGGAGCACTCATGTATCAGGGTCAGTGGGCTAATCGCGGCAGCCGCTGGTCCCAAAGGCTGAGGGCCGTGAGAAAAATCTGAAGTGGACTGACCCGACAGTAACGACCCTCCACACATTTCAACCGCATTGAACAAATCACAAGGGGATTACTGGGCCACCACGTTTTTGTCATAATTAGCACTCCCATGTCTACAGCTAGCACTGAAAGTCAAGCAAACAAAGTCAGCATTTTCCAGTAAGAGTCCCTCTTTGTCTTTTTAAGATCGACAGACAACGCTTTTAAAAACAAACACCGTTTTTAAGTGTTGTAAGAAAGTGCTCTAAAATCAGTAAAGTAATTATGTGAAGCTTTAAAACACTACACCAAATTATTATAA
>JACM01043656.1:0-13300 GCA_000787095.1 Periophthalmodon schlosseri
TGTAAATTTTTCACCTTGTACTTGGTTAAAAATGTAAAAAAAAACAAAAACGGAAAAAGAAAATTGCTAACTAGTTGACTAAAATACTAAAATAATCATTAGTTGCAGCCCTGTTCACAATGACAAATATTTTTTTTTGAAAATTAAATAAAAATGCTGTAATTGCAATTTGAATATTTGTAGCAGCATTAATATTTTTTTCATATTCTTAACCATTTTGTACATTTAAGACACTTATTTTACTCATTGCCAACCCTGATTCCAAAATGTAATAGGAATCCAGTCGAAAAATATTAGATTCAACACATACAACCCACAGTTAACAGTATTTGAATGCACCACGGGCCTGAATATATGTGTATATGTGTGTATATGTGTGTATATGTGTGTATATGTGTGTATATATGTGTGTATATATGTGTATATGTGTGTATATATGTGTGTATATATGTGTATATGTGTATCACTCCAGAGCCAGTACACTCCAGAGTCTTGCTAAAGGATGTTGTTGAATGAAAATGTCTAGCCTCAGCAGCAGTTACTTTCTGCATCATCATCATTACTCTGTTTGGCTGTCTGAGTGACTGATGTAATGGTTGGGTATGGGTAGGTGTACTGCAATTACTGTAGACCCTGTGCCTGATTAAATCCACGTCATATTTTCCCGTCTTTCCCCCGTATTCATTTGATGCCGTTTGAGGTTACATTGCTCCTGAGATAAAATCACTACACCACAATCTGTATAAGACTAATTTGTGCACCCACTTAGTAATTAACACATTGTAGATCCTTTTACATTTGCTTTTGGTTGCAAAGTGCTCTTGTTCCGAGCTCATGTGGCCAACGGAAAGGCTCTGATATTAGACTATACAAATAAACTTGACTCAGAATTAAAGTTTCATGATGCAGGCCAGATACAGCGGGCAACTGCATAAAACAGAACTGCCGCCATTATCGTGCTCACAGGTTCAGCATGGGGTACATTACAGTATAATGGGGAGATAGTTATGCAAAGGCAGCACTTCTGTGACAGGCAGAAACATGGCAGCGCTCTGTAGGAGGCTAACGTTCCTTAAAGGACCACACACGTCTCAGGGATTAGATAGTGAAAGGTAGTTAGGATGCTACTTCTGCCACCTTTGTCGGGAGAATCAAAATCATTGCTTTGAAGGACGCCTCGCAAGTATATGATTATCAGAATACTTTTGGAGAGGTACTTACGATCTCATTTGCAATGAAGGCAAAGGTGAGGAGGTTGAAGCACCGATACAACAAAATAACATCACTGCACTTAAATGAGTCATAGTTACATTCAATTTAACACTAAACTTAACGACAACTATCACTAGAACAACCACAGCAGCTACTAGCACTATCACTGCTTTGTTTTCTCTTCTTATAAATACTACTTTAATTCATATTTAATTTCTTTTCTACAGTAAAAGAAAAATTAAAATCTGTCAACTGAACAAAAAGTTGTAGGAGTGAAGACGTTTGGCTGCTCATTTTCAGTTCTGGTCAGATTATTGGTGGACACTGCCTTATATCGGGAAGGGGGGAGGGGAGGGGAGGAGCTAACTACACTGAAACTAACACATCTATTGTTTAAAGTTTCTGTTCTTCAGATAGATATAAGGCACTATCCATCAGTGATCCGACCAGAACTGAAGAAGCGGCTTGGATGAGCAGCCAAACGTCTTCACTCCTACAACTTTTTGTCCAGTTGACAGATTTTAATTTTTCTTTTACTATGGCTCATACCTGGACGACTGAGGGATTACACAGACTATTTTCTTTTCTGTTTTTTAAAAGCTATAGGCTTTATCGACCTAAAAGTACAGTGATATTCCACCGCTACAATACAGCTACGACAACAACAACGCATTAGTTTAGGTAATAGAATCTCCATTTAATCTCCAAATTAACAATTTAAAACACAAAATCTGTCTTTTGAATGGTGCAAAGTCCTCAAAATATTGCTTATAACAGAAAACTGAAGCCCACGAATGTACCTCTTCACTTTGTCATCAAAATGAAAAGTTTAAAAACGCAGCTATGAGCCATGTGCACGTACCATCGACACTTGCACATACAGACACACAGATGGGACACATCGATCCCCGCCAAAATAGCTGTGGTTTTAGTGCGGCGATAAGAACCCAGACACTTACTCTTAACGGGAAGAAATGAAGAGCCGCCCTCCCCTTAATGTATACATTTGCATACATCGCCCTGGCTGTTCATAAATAATGCATGGACGTTACAGAAAGCCCTGTCTTGTCTCCGTGCCGTGGCTCACCCGCTCGGAGACGTATCGTTGCCGCTCCTCTCGTACATTACGGTGGCCTTACTTAAGCGTGTCTCTATCTGTCCCTCGTCCTCACCTCATCCATCTCTTTGCATGCGTGCCCAGGAAATTCCCCTCATCTTGACAGTGTGACCTTGGTGGAGAGATCAGGTTCTGTGACTGATGGGCCAGGACAAATGCGGTCTTTTGCTCATATACTCGGGTTGGTGTGCGCCGGGCGGCCTTTCTGTGCCGGGAGGCTGTGTATGCGTGACTAACGGATGTTTTGGTGAAGTGCTATCGGGTGGTAAGTGCTCGCGGTTCTCCCTGGACACTTCACGCTAAAAGATATTGGACTCCTAAGGTCACGGGTCTGTATGGGAACTTTCCTATCATAGACAAGTTATGATTTTGGCCGAAGTGATTTAAAAACAAACAGCTCCTCGAAACTGGATGTGCTGTGACTTATCACTATTTGCTTTCTGAACAAGATGAATGCAAAGGGCACAGAGGTGGAATGTAATGCAGTAAAAGTAGTAAAGTACTGTATTAGGTATCTGTACTTTACTTAAGTACATTTGACAACGGATACTTTTTACTTTTACTTTACAACAGTTGAAAGCAGGTATCTGTACTTTCTCCTCCACTACATTTTTAACTGGACTGAAAAGTAAAAGGTTTTTTTAAAAATTATTATTGTGTGAGACCTGCTAAAAAGGCTGACGGTTTATTTTGAACACGTTCATAATTTGAGCAAACAAAAATACACAAATAAAAACAGCTGGAAAAAAACAGCAATTCAATTGTTTCTGTTGAACAAAATTCAGCACAAAAAAACACTGGAAAAAAACAGCAATTCAATTGTTTCTGTTGAACAAAATTCAGCACAAATCTTTATCAAAATCACTACATTTGAAGCTTCATTAAATCTCAAAATCTGTGCGAAATACTTTTACTTTTTACACTTTAAGTACATTTGTAAACATGTACTTTAATACTTAAAGTACATTTGTTGATGTGATACTTTTGCTTTTACTTGAGTGTTTTTTTGCTCCGGAATCTGTACTAAGCAACAAAACCGAGTACTTCTTCCACCACTGAAAGGGCACGGATGATATAAAGAAGGTATTTTAACAACAGTTATGGTCAGGTTAAGTTGGCCTGGCGTTTGGTCATTTGTTTTTCATCCATCTGTGTCCTCTGCATCCTGTTCTCCCACTGTGGCTCTATGTCGTCCTTCACTATCTCTAAATCTACTCTCTGGTCTTCGTCAAGGCCTCCTTCCAAAGAGCTCGAACTCAAACAATATATTCAGTATCTCTCCTCTTGTATAAGTTTAATTTAGAAAACCAACCGTGTCCAGATGACAACCTTTGAAACCTAATCTACCTTAGAACCAGAACATCTTCAGCTCTGCTACCTCCCGTTCTGTCTTTATTCAACAATCTTGCTGAAACTTTTACCACAAATTGACACGATTCCATCCATTTCAATTGCTTTGTCACACACTGTTTAACCTTGATCTTTATTGTTATGTTTTGTTTGTATAATTAAAATGTTTATATGATATATTACTTTAAAATGGAGCGAGCGTAAATTCAGCCTGGAAGATCTAACTCCGCTCCCATTTACTCGCCTCTTCTCCAGAGTTTACCTGCTCCTCAGCCTTCATCACCTCCTCCTATTACTCCCTCGCACCTCCTCTTCATCCGACCAGCGCCCAGCCCGCCCTATTTAAACCCCCATCGCAGACGCACGGCCGCTTCAGTTCGTACCGCGCCCCACCACCTCGGCTCCGCATCATCTCATTGTCCCTTCACCCCCTCAGCCTCACCACCTCCAGGGAAGACATCTCCTAAACGTCATCTAACTGGCCACGCCCCTCATCGCAATGTCGTCCGTCGGGGTCTGAGCGCCAAAGTTACAGCCTACTAAGACTTTTCTTTCATGTCCGACTGAGTCTTTCCAGGTTGAAATGCTCAGATATATTTTTTTCATAGTTTGGCCAGGGGTGCGACTTATACTCAGATGCGATTTATATGTGAAATATATGTTTTTTTTCTTCATTATTATGCATTTTTTGTCTGGTGCGACTTATACTCAGGTGCGACTTATACTCCAGAAAATACACTCTTTACACTCTTCATTCATGTGCACGGTCCCTATCAAATAAACAATTCCCCGTAGGTAATTTGTCCTCTACATTCGACCCCTCCTTCTGTGCCATTTGTGCAACCGCCAGGAACATGTCGTGCACTTGATTGACATATGAAACAGTCAATATTTTAGTTCTGCATGTCTATTCCTACGCACTTTCAATTATATGATCAAATGCTCGGCCCTGTAGAGCTGTGTGAATGTGCAGCCCACCTATACTGTTACAAACTACTTTCAAATGCAAAAAGCAATTTACTGAAAAGTGCTCACATAATTGACACATTTTACAAGGCTGTACAAAATAACTCTGGAGTGGTCAATAAATGCAGCTCCGAGTTGAACAAAGATGAGAAACAGCTCTGATCGTGCACGGAACCAAAGGCATTTGCAATAACTTTATATGTTAATTCAATATAATAGTAATTGTGTGCGAGTGACAGTACAACACATACTTTTACATTTATTCTTCTTCTATGGCTACAACCGCAGCTTATACTTTAATATAATTTGTTCAAAAAAGATGTGACTTGACAGAAGGCCACTTTTTCTTTGAAGCAAATACGTTTAACATTATTAATTGCTGCCAATTTGTGCACTTTCATTCATGCAGTCTGTTCAAATCTGATAGCGCATGATCTGTTTTTTTTTTTAATTATTTGCTATGAACAATCCATTTAGCATAATTGATATAGTAAATTATTCTGGGTTATTGAACACACAGAGATGCTGCTACAATGTGGCCTGAGGCAGTAAAACACTCCAAACAAATAGAAGCATGTGTTTTGGGGATGGAAAGTGGCCTGAGGAGGGGGAGTGGCACAGATAATGAGAGACAGGATGTCTGATCAACCAACCACAGCTTTTTACAACACCTGTTTATAGCTCTAAAACGATGTTAATAAAAGATTAAGAAGCATCAGTGTGATTTGTAGAAAAAGAAAAAGAAAAGAAAACCAGTTACAGTACATGGAACTTCTCATACATCAGAGAAACTATTAGCGGTAGCAGAAAACACAGCCATTTTAGAATTTCAGATAACAGTTATAGCAAAAGCAACAGGAGGGGGACACGGCAGTAGCCTTACAAGTGATTAGATTGAACTTAGTTTATTGTTGTTATATGTTTGAGTTAAATATCCATGCAAACGTGGTTAACATCAGTCAGAAGATGTTTAGCAAGTTTATTCAAAAGGAACTGTCTTCACATAGGACAGAGAGGCTCCATACGTTTAAATGTCTTGGTGTGTACGTTTAAAACCACTGCATAATGTTAAGTAAGCACATCTCCTCCGTCACTTACCTCCACTCAAACATGTTTTAGACGTTTCCCCTGCAGCAAACCCGAATGTACGCAGAACTATCTTATCAAACACTCCACTGAAACACATTCCCTTGTACTAACTAATTAATTAAAACTCCTCTCCTCCGCCCGCTCCACAAGTTAAAAAAGCGAGACATGATTGCAAATACATTTATAGGTTCCATATAAACAAGTTTAAAATTAACACACAAGTTGTTAATTAATACAGTGAGCAACTGACAATTTGCAGAGGAGTTGGGAGATTAAACCACTTCATTAGCGTATGGAGACGAGAAGAGATGAGACAGGCAGAGCTCGGGGAGAGGCGGACTGAGGAGCCAGTCGGAGTTGTTAGTGTTGGAAAGAGAGACACTTTCAAGGCAGTAATTATGATGCAGAAAGAATGTAATTATTTCGCCATAATGCCAGAGGGCTCTGTGTGTCCTCTAATAGTGATGGCTGACAATCTAATAGACCCCAGATGGAAGTCGGGAACGTGGCTTAATTGGTCTTTAAACCTAAACGGCTTGTCTTAACAAATTCTGGTTCTATTCTAAAATGTGTCGCCGCTGACTGCACCCTGTGATCCTGCCTGGTGCCGAGTGACAGTTTTGATCAGAGCTAAACCAGTATCACCGTATGTTTCACACAGTCTGACAGCCCACAGTAATAAGTCGGAGGTATTGTCAAAAGGGAATTTAAGCCGCTGTCACGTTCCACGCGTTTCCTGGTGAATTGGAGTCCGCTGCATTTGGAAGAGGCAATTATATACACAGGGAGTACTCAAGTCCCAGGTTTGGACTGGAGAGTAATTTGGCAAATTCTGGAGACAATTCTGAGTCAAGTTGTGTTTTGGCTTGGATGACTCAACTTGGACCGAACTATTTGTTTTGGATGCTCCGACCAGGACCGAGACATGGGGATGAAAATAAAATAAAATTTGAAAGGAACATGGCAAATTACTCTTGGGTCTAGACTTTTTTACTCTGAAAGAAAATCTGAAGCCAATTTGTCCATGTGCCAAATAGCCTTTATGAGTGAAGCCATTCCACATTTTTTCCACAAAGACAAGACAACTTACATCGTCTTACTTCACATTCAGAAGTGACATGCGCTTAAAATAATTCAGTTAACACTGAACAGAGAGACTTGAAGTTATACGAGCATGTCTCTGTGTCTGTGAAGTGAAATCACCTAAAAGCTCCAGCGATATAAAGATTTGACTTTCTCTTCATGAAAGATGGGTTCATCTTTTTGCCGTCACACTGTAGAGTCATATCAGACTCTTAATGTTTTTAACACATTTGCTAAAGTGACACAATAAATGATCCCCTATAATGGATGGCATGAGCACTTTGCACCTTGTAGCTGCTTTTCCCTGGGCTCTGGTGTGAACACGACTTTATGGAGAATGAATATTGTAAGCATAACTTGTGCTTGTGTATAACTCGTGTGGAAAAGAAGCAGTGATGGGACCAACTGTCTGGACTTAATGGAAAGTTTGGTAGTAAGAACAGACTGCAAGTGGTTATTTTTTTTTTCCTCCAGTTTTTTTTTATTTTTATTTTTATTCATGGCTCTGAAAACTCACATTCGTTTTCTTATTTCTTTTCCTACTCAAGCAAAAAGTCACAGTCTGATTTAAATCACCAGTTCATCTTTTTGTTCACAGAATTCTGTTCTGTAAGATCCATTACTGAAGAAAAAGCCTATTCAAATCTCAATACGTCTAATATGTTATTTCCAAGAGGCCTGCTCCACAAATGATTGTCTCAAAATTCCCTTCTTTGCCATATCTGTGTAATCCCTCAGTCGTCCAGGTCTGATCCATAGTTAAAGCCAAAAGTAAAACCTGTCAACTGGACAAAAAGTTGTAGGAGTGAAGACGTTTCGCTGCTCATCTAAGCCACTTCTTTATGAACTGAAGAAGTCCAGTTGACAGATTTTACTTTTGGCTTTTACTATGCATCTTTGCCATAGTTCAGCATTAGAGTACACAGGGTCTGTAGAGAAGTAAATGTACAGCTACAAGACAGAAAAATGTCATGTTCAGTGCATAGAACATAAAATTAAAATTAAAATGAAGTAGGTCTATACAACTTTCTGAATGACCTTAATTAAAGACGAACCAGAGGAAGCGCTGTAGTACTTTTATATGTTCTATTGTGTTGGTAAGGGGGGTTTGGTCATGTGACACACGCTAGGCTCACAGCATCTCAAGATTATTTCTTGAATCAGACAATTTGCTGAATGTCACTCTTCATTGTTCACCCCTGTCATGCGGCGGCCCTGTCACATAAAGGCTGTGGGCCAAAAATATCCCATAACCCTCTGATCTTTTAGCTTGGATAATGGTCAGGAGCAGCTAGAGGATTAAGGTTGAAGGAGGAAACGGAAGTATCCACAAGAGGGAACCATGCAAACTCCGCACAGAAAAATCCCACCTGGCTGAGGGAAAAAGTCAGAAATGCCAACCACTCAGCCTTTGTGCCAACTACGCAACTGGCTGCGGTGACCCCCGACAAAATATCGAGCTGCAGAATTGAAAAACACAAGAGTTTTATTGTAATTACTTGAATGATTCCTGAAGTGCGTACTTTCCCTGTGGCACAGCGTGGCTGTGGCAGATGTGCTCCAGCAGCTGAACTGTACTCAGATGAACACAGTCGGGGGTTATGTTCACACCAACCCCAATACTCAGATCAGCAGTTGACCCCGACCCAGCTCACAGCCAACTTCTAATTGTGACACGGCACATATGGCACACAATTATTCCCAGTAATCTGTCGCCATGGTAACGGCTGACCCCGATGGCCGCTGATGCTCCCCCTCCGTGTCCAGCTCGGCGGTTGGAGGCAGTTTTGCTCTCTTAAAGTGCTGCGGATTTGGCGTGTACATTATCACTTTAATCTGCTCTTGTTCAATCAGCCCCCACAGCGCAGAGTGAGAGTCAGTCACTCAGCTGCATGTGGGCAAAGAGGGGTGTGTGTTTAACTGAGGACTTTACACTTAGTAACATTACCATGAAATCTTCTATCAGTCAAACACTATAAGTGCTCTACTGGAGCCCCCATCAGCTCCCCTTTGTGACTATAAGTGAACGCCTTTCCACTGCATCAGGGGCCTATGAGCATCCCTGCTTTTCTTTTCACATCTATTTTAAGTATTTACCCTCGCCTCACCGCAGCAATGTCTTTTTACTTCTATTTTTGAACAATCAATTACAATGTTCCATTTTGTTTCTGCGTAACATTTTCCAGTGTTTTCATGTTTGCATTTGGCGGGTCTATTTCTGTGATGCCAAAGCTTCACAGCCAGGTTTATAATCTCCTGCATCTGCTCTTCTTTACACTATTGTAGCTCTGTACTGCACCTATTTGAATCTCAATCAAAATTCATTCATAATTAATTTAATAATTAATCAAGAAATAGCCCCAGGCGAAGAATCTAGAATGTAACCTCAGCACTGACAAGCCTCCAGACAATGTCTATGTATGAAAAATGAGATATAGTGAAAACGTATCAGCAAAGATCATTTGTTCTGTTCAAACTCAAGCAGTGCATGGGAAAAAAGATCTGAAACCATGTTTTGGACAAATTACCATTGCAATTATCACATCATAACACATAACATTTTAGAGATATTGGAACTTAAAGCAAACTCAAGGTGGCGTCAGTAATGTCAAGGTATTTTTGGTGTAACACGACATCCGAGTGACTCAAACAGATTCACACAGAAGAGAAAATAAACAACTTAAATCATTTTGACCTAGACAAATGTTGCCTAATGTCTAAATACAAGACTATACAGGAGTATGTGGGTATTTCTAGTGTGAATTCCCTTAAAGATTAAAGTACACGCCAGCACATCCAGTCAACCTTAAAACCACAACTGCAGCTGAAATGTAAACTATATTACCACAATTTACCCCGGATGATGGACAGCAGTTAACCCCGGGATGAACGGCGTCAACCAATCAAAACAAAGGTCACGTTTGAGGAGGTCCCACCCTCTTTTCTAAGCCCATATCCACAGCCTTAGTCCTTAAAACGCTGTCATCAAACTGTCATTTCTTCCACCCCGGCATCCCCTCCCCTTGACCACAGTGGCCCCGCAGTGCTAAGGAGGCTCTCTCTTCATCTTCAACACATTTACAATAAATCAATACGAGCTGAGGGGCTGCAGAAATAGTGCGAGGCGGATTGATTTTTGAGCATGTTATGGTAGCCACGGAAGACATTCAATTTCCCAAGTGAGGGAGACTTGTGGAGACAGTCAGGCTTTGCAATGCATGCAGGATTAAAGGCAACAGAAACCTCATATAGACAAAAGCAAACAGAGGGGCCGTGTGTTGTGATTATAGCTCCAAATGTAATCCCATCACGATTAAAAGACCTCCTAAGAATGTGCCTCTGGTTTTGTTTGATTCTTTTCTTACATCTTTTTCAAATTAGTCATTATCTCTTGCGTATGTGATTTGGGAGTCATGGCATATTGTAGAGACATAATAGCTGAAGCTGGCACACAAGAAGCAAATCACAATAGAGCGCCAGTGGAAAATTATTAACAACCACTAGTGCTGGGTTTCATATGACAGATCACAACATTCTACACGTCAATACAGACGGGGGCAGATTAAACGAATAGGGTCAAAATGCAGGTGTTGGAGCAATACCGTAAGTTCTAGGGCAGAGGTCTGTAAACTTTAACAGCAAAAGAGCCACATTGGCACATTTCAAACCAAATGAAAGTCAGAAAGAGCCACGCGTTTTTTACAAGTAACGAGACGAAGTGATTCATAAATGTAAGTCGACTGTTTGCAGCTATAAAGACAGAATAAAGTACATGTGACATTTTGTATTTATGTGAGCTTTGTGGAATTATGTCATTATGTCATTTCCTGCATTCTGGTGCATGTTATATGAAATATCTACTCAAAAAACACAAAATTATCATTATTCTTTATTATTTTATGCATGGTATTTGCTCAGATGAATAGTAAAAATTTAAAAATAAATAAAAATCATGTCAATCGAATGAATACTCTTTGGTATGCTACAGTCAAATACAAACTTAATAAATAAAGTATACTTTTCTCAATCAAAGTGCAAAGAGCCGCACTGGAGGCTTTAAAGAGCCGCATGTGGCTCTTTAGAGAATTGTTGCAGACCCCTTTTCTAGAGTCTAGTAAAATCATCAGGATCAGTATTTATGAATGTACCTTTTGATTATTTCTTATAAAAATACAATGTTATCAATAGGGGAATCTAGCTCTTGCCCCCCATTTACCACAGAAAACTACTGTGACTAATATTTTAACATCGGCTCGACCTTCATTTTGAAAAGAGCTTAATTAAAGGTGCACTGTGTAACCTTTCAAGTACATGGTGTGAATGCATGTTTTTCCAAGGATAATCAACATTTAATGAACAAATATGATGCATTATTTGTGTTGTTATTGGCCTTTAAATACGCTCTTGAGTAACTTTGCTTTGGCATTTAGTGTTTTAAAACTTTAAAAATGTCTATCTTCTTTCTAGAGGTGCGCTCCAACACTGGGAACTGGGGTTGGGACGCCATCTGCCGCAGCAGGGGGAATGACTATTTAATTAACAAGCCCCAGGCAGGGTTAGAAACTTTTTCCGATATGAAAACAAAAACGGAGAGCTGCAATGAACACAGTTTGAGGCAGAAAGGCCTAGATTTTGATGTATGGACTTGGAAAGATTGAAGGAGACTTTCAGACTTTTACCTGTTCTACCACAAAACTAGTATGTGGGGTGTTTTTGTGGGGTTTCAGACTTTACCTGTTCTACCACAAAACTAGTATGTGGGGTATTTTTGTGGGGTTTGATAGGAGCGCGCCTCCTAAACAAGGATTCATTAGACAAGTGCAAATAAAGCACAATAGATTTTTAGTTTTTGATGAGGGAACAATGTTATAACTTAGGTCAAGACAATTGGGTCAAAACACTGAAATAAAGACTGAAATTCTGCGTAGATATATTTAATACCATACCATGAAATATTCCAGACATCTCCATGGAGACAAGGTTTCGGATCCCCCACCAGAAAAGTTACATAGTGCAACTTTTAGGCTCATGTTACAGTTTTGTTTAACTTTGTGTTTCTACTTAGATTTACTGGAACTTGTGACTTGCGTAAATATTTCCATTTTGTCACGTTGTGCAGAACTATGTGGTAAAAACGAAGCGAGAAGGGGCTGCAACCTCATTATGACTTCATTTAGTGTGTGCTTTTCTATTTGGTTTAGTAATACAGTAAATGGAAAGTGAAACGCCTGAGGAAAACCATAAACAATCAAGGTAACAACCCTCAGCTTCAGACTGACACGTTCCACAGAGACAAACACGAACTGTGTGACGTTTAAAGATCCCTCACTTACGTCAGACCCCCCACAGCAGCCTGGCATTAGGACAGACCTACACGCTCTACAGGTTCTTATTGTAGGACAGTAAAAACATGTAAGATATGAACAGAAGGATAGTCTCTTCCAAAGCTCTGGCCTCAGTCCTACCACCTTCATATTTCAAACAGCTCGGGGTCGGAATCAATTGTAATAGAATAACTTGCTATTTATTTATTACATTTATTGACACTTAAAAAAAAAAAAAAGAGAAAGAAAAAACTTTTAAAAAATGATTTCTTCCATCGAGAAGGTGAAATATTCTTCTTGTTAAAGATGGATTTTGCTTTGGTGTTCCAGAAAGAAATGCAAGTATGACTGTGCTTCTCGTGGCTGTGCGTTCCCCTGCAGACACCTCAGTCTCTTTGGGACAATAACATATATTGATGGATATGCAAGATTTAGCAGGACAATTCCTGTAAACAACTAAGGAACTGCAGCCCTAATTGACTGATGTTAAAAAGGACAACTTTCTTTGTTTGATATTAGTCAAGTTTTTTTTCCTTTCACAGTGTTTGTGAGTCCGGTAAATGCTGTCCTGCAGTGTGCTGTAATGTGATACTTTGGCAGAAGGAGGCTCTATAAGTCTGCTCCTCTGAGCTGCAGAGATGGCTGCTGTTTGCTTCTCTGAGGAGTAGGTCGTGTTCTCAGAGCTGCCAGCACACAGGACATCAGCAAAAATGACCAGACTGCAGTACATTTCCATATCCAATCTCATTCAGGCAGAGCCGAGGAGTCTGGGATTTCACCTTTGGAAACAAACCAATTTAGTAAATATGGAGTCATTGACAGGAGAAGATTGGAAATACAAGTTAGAGCCGTATGCAGATTAAATGATTGACTTAGAAAAAAGAGGATGTTAGTGTGAAAATCTCAGATGTATTCAAAAGCCCTACATTCATCCTGCACACAACCAGAGTGAGCCAGAGTGAGCCAGAGTGAGCCAGAGTGAACCAGAGTGAGCCAGAGTGAACTTTAGAACAATAGATCTAGATGGGTAAGTCTAAGCTTTGAATTAAGAGAATTTGATGGACTAAACAGTAGATCTAGATGGGTAAGTCTAAGCTTTGAATTAAGAGAATTTGTTAATTGTTCTCTTTATTTGTTTGTGTGTATATATATACACACA